>JAQFXM010005722.1:0-14430 GCA_034693345.1 Entomobrya multifasciata | reverse complement strand
AGGAGCGGGTGTCTTCGAATATGTTTCGGTAGCAGCGGTCTTCGCAGGATTGGAATGAGACGAGGTCGATTGCTGTTTGAGGGAAAGGGGAATTAAGTGTATTGAAGGAATTTTGTGTTTTAAAAAGCGGTAATTTGACACTTACTTGAAGTTGTGTAGTCGCTTGAGTTGGATGGATTCGCGAACTGGATCATTCTAAGCTGTGGGTACAAACGAGGAAAATTAAGTTTAGTTTCGTCTGGTGTCATGCAGCTTTTTTGGATTCATATAAACATATCATGTGTACACATCTTCGTCACAAAGTCATTTTTTCTAGTTGAGTCATTTCCTACTTAAAACTTAACATCCAGCAAAGAAATATCGAAATTAAAAGTATCTAAATTGGAATTAGGAGAAAACTATGTCAAATTCTTAACAGATCATCATATCACATCAATTCAATTAATGGGTCGAGGTAATGTTTTGCTGATGAAATTATATATTACATACTACATACTACATGTGATAAATAACTTAATGGTTTAAAAAATAGTTCAATAGCAGATTAAAACCCGCCCCACAATGTCGAATTATGATAAATATACGTTCGTGATTTATAGGAAAATAATTACAAGGATTTTGGTGAATGCTTTTATGCGTAATAGATGTAAATTCATGGTGATGTGATTAGAATGATTATGCATGATCTTAAAAAAGCATGGCATCCATAAAGTACTAATAAAAAATCCGTTTTACACGGATATTTGCTTATATTTTTTGTCATATATTATTCAGATTTTTTTTTGTTTACTTAAGACGTCGATTAAAGTACAAAATTTAGTGACTTCGCTTACTTGAGAATATAGATAGGTGACTGTAGTGGTCGTATCGATAGAGTAAGAGTAAAGTTAGATCTACTAGAAAAGAAAAGCGATGCAACAATTCAATGAAAAGCGATGAAAAACATTGCATGATAAAAGGCAACAGACACAAAATTTTACAAACTCTGGAAGTGGAAATCCCAGGAATCAGTTCAAATATCATTGGGAAATCCTACGTACAATACCTGTATTTAATTGCAAACTCTATAATCGTTAGTACGACTTTTAGTAACAGTTATGTCGGTCCGGTCAATAGTAGCGAAGCGTAATTTTACGATTTTTGAAACTTTTTGTTACACTTTTCAACAATGACATTTAGAAATACACCGATAAATTGTGTGTAAAAAAGGCGATTAGCTTGTTTAAAGATTTTTCAGATTTTGTGCACACACGTTATTCCCTCAAAACGAATTTCCTTGAATTTTACATATTGATAATTTATTAAAATCCATACCAGTATCGAGATACTTAAAAGTATATTAGCGTTCAAGAAATCAAACAAAATACTTGAAAATGAGATCAAATGAAAACGCGTAAGCATTTATGTTCATTCATTTTCAAACTAGAATCTAGAAGTTATCAAAGCTTAATATATTATGATCATAACAAAGCAAGCATCAAGAATAACCAATTCCTTATTCAAGAATCATTTACATCGGCATAATAAAGGAAATCGAATATTTTTAAAATGCAATATGTAGTTCACTACAAAACCTATAACTGCAAACTTCGTCTGGGATTGGCGTACGTTTAAAATAATGCAGGGAAAATGATTGACATTGATGGTAGGGGTAACTCCAGATAATACAACTATAGTTAACTAACTATAATACTATAGGGGGTAACTTATTTCAAATACAATTTTGAATCACAAGAAGGGTTAAAAAGTATGAAATTTAGCAATAAAATTGTGCGGTTGTTCATTAGTAGCATAAGCACAATGTCAGGAGTCTATAGATGATAGATGAATATTTTAGAAGACTCAAGCAGTTTGTAATTTTACACTTCGTTCGTTTTTGGATAGCTAATATGCCACTCTGCATTAATAATTTAAAAAACGCAATTCTTTCAGCGCAATGAATTTTGATACCAATATAGGAGAAAATTTATGCTCGCAGTTTCAACGAAAGATACGACACAATTAGTGAAAGTAGTATTGTACGCTGAGCTACAGTAAACATATTCTTTATTAAGGGACAACGTCCCTTTATAATTTTTACACGATAACCGGGTAAACGTCTGTCGGTCTGTCTGTCGGTATGTCCGTCTGTCCGTCTGTCTGTTCGGGCTCTAGCGTCCAAACGCATCAACCGATTCAAATTAAAATTGGCATACACAATCATATGGGTCTAAAGACGATACCTATTGATTTTGGGCCAAATCGGTTGACCCAGGTCAAAGTTAGGTTAAAGGTCAAAAAATTTCAACATAACAGTATGGGCTCAAATTTGGTAGGTAAGTAGCCCTACTATAGAAACATATGTATGCAAAGTTTGAGCTGACTATACTTAACCCTTTCGTATCCAGAGGGCGTTAAAGGTCAAAACTTTGATGTGGTCTCCTGTCTAAACGGCTCAACCGATTTCAATGAAACTTGGCACAATTATATTACTTAATAGGATAATTATTGTGCAAATATTTTTCGGTCAAAACACTTGACCTTTGGTGACCCGGGTCAAAGTTTACCAAGTTTACAAACGTTTGCGTTAAACTTGATAACATGAATTTATGCGTCATCTCAAACTATACTATCTCACAAATTTTCAGTTTAATTAGACTAATTATTTTGGCGGTAAAGCGTTTCAAAGTTTGCAACTTTTAAAACTATGTCTGTATTGGCATTTAAGTTGTGCGTTTGCGTTTAGAAAACGTTAATATTTAATATCTAGGAAAATCGACATTTTCTTTTACAGTGAAGTGACATGTTGTCCCTTCATTATACCGATTATCGGTTTATTTATTGTATTAGGATTAATATAACAATCCCCCCAAAACATAATACTCCGAGCTGTTGAGGTTTTTCCTGCCAAAAAGAGATACGGAAATCAACACGTAATCCTATAATCTACAAATTAAATTACAGAGTATACAAAACAATTTTAAAATACTCTGAATTTTGGATGATTATAATGTATGCAGAATTCATGGAACAAACTGGGTTGCATTATACATTAGTTTTTGAATTAAAACAGTAACAAAAACAACATTTAGAAAAGAGAATTTTTTCCCCATTGCTATCACGAATCAGAAATCCTTTTGCTTATTTTCACTGAAACAATTTACAATTGCGGATCAAGATTCGTCATCCGTGCAAGAGACGTCATAAATATTATATCTTCTTTTATGGTACAATATCTCTGTGTGCCTTGAATAATGTTTCACTATGCACGCGAACATATATATATAGATCCATACTTTCTCTCCTCGTATATATACGTTCATCACGCACATGTTTTAACTTATGTACGTAGTAAATTATTTTCAAAGCAGTAAATACACGAATAAAGGGTATTTACATGGGATTACTGGGATTTTGTCAGGGTATCCTTAATATCCTCGAAGATTTTCCGCCTGCACTCTTCCTTTTCCTTCCTTTACTTTGGTTTTTTCTCCTTTGATCAGCATCCCGGTAGCATAGCAGCATCCCAGGAAGATTGAATATTATATGGGGAAAGCGTTGGGAAAAAAAGAAGGATAACAAGTTGAAAGCAAACGTATTATATGCTTATTATACTCTACCAACCAACCAGCAGCATAGCATTACTCACCATCACTTTCCCTTTTTCTACTAAACCACCCAAAAAAACAAGCTTATGAAAATGGTCCTTCTCCGCGACACTCCTCAGCTTGTACACATGTTACACTACACGTGTATCTCGTGCATATACAGACAATTCCACGAAGATATTTTCAGCAATCTTTTTTACTCCGTTTGATAGTGATACATGCATACTGCATATTATTATATTACAACTCTTGCATATGCGTTGGGAATACTACATATTATTTATACGCATTGATACATACACGTCCTAAATAACATCACTTATGCCACCACCACCAACCATCACGACACAATCACCAAAAAACTCTTAAACATTTTCTCCGTTTTTTTCTTGTCTGTTAATAATATGAAATAGGAAAACGACACTGATGAAATTGATGGCAAGACGAGTAGAGAAGGAACGTTCTGTGATCTAATATATTTATCTATAAAAAGCATATCATGAGTGTGAGTATAGCTTTAGCATCCATCCCTCTCCGTTTAACGTCTCAAGGGACAACAAGAGTCAGTTGGTAACTTTACCATAACATTACAAACATAAAATAGACAAACGACTAAGGTCTCTGACTACATTATAGTTTCGGTTTTCAAAAAAAAACTATGTTATATGTACATACAACTTGTCCAAAGAAAAATAAGTCAGCATGAAAAAACATCAGTCGTCTATTACTACTTTACTGCTACAATTTTTACTGTTACTATTATACCTCTTCTCTGATGTTTTCTGGGAAGGTCGTCGTTGGTGGCGGTTTCAATAATGGAAGGGGATGTAGTGGAGTACAGAGCCTCATATATATTTGTAGAACATGGTGGTGGTGGTTACATTTGAAAACTGTTTTCTAGTAGTAATGTAATAAAAATAATGCAAGCTTGTTTTCTCCAGCAGCTCAAATACAAATCTTCATCCTTCATTCCCAGACTTGAGGGTAATGTTTTTTCTTGTTTCACATCATCCCATCTTCATTACTTGTCATTTCATATACTATAAAATAATATGAACTTTTCTTCTGCTCCTTCAAGTGAATTCTCTCCTTTTTTTGTATTTACGACTTTGTCCCAGCAGAAACGTGTACAATGTAAAAGAACATAAATACAAGAACCAAAACAACAGAAAACTTGACAAGAAAAATTTAGGATATGAACTACGTTACAAAAGACAAAGACACGCTGTGTCAAAGTATTGCATTTTTTCCTAACGAAGAAGAAGAGAAATCAAATGCAGTACATTTTAATACAACTTGGAATCTTGAATTTTTTTTATTTAAGTACTTACGCATAGAGACTAGAGACATAGACTGGAACTTTGCAGCGTTCATGTTTTCCTCTTTCTCTCTCTCTGTTGGATTTCGTTGAATAATATCATTTTTCTACTCAAAATGCACTTGTATATATTCACGTTTTCCAGCTCCTTTGAGAAAAGAGGAAAAAGCGCATATATTTTACTCGGCGCACTTTACTCATTCAATTCATTCGAAAAATTGGATATATCATGACAGAGAGAGAGAAAAAGAGAGATGAGAAGGTGGATTAAAAGTAGAGCTGTTTCATTCAACTAAAAGTAGAGAAAGCTTTTCCTCTTTTACTGACTTTAGCCTGAGATGTAGAACAGGAGGAAGACGAAGAGAATGCAGAATATTTATATTTCTGGTACTACCGACTTACTACCACATCAGAGCACAACAACCGGCACGAGTGTCTTCGTTTGTTAATGCATCTGTATATTATACCGTTTCAAAGGTGTGTCCCGAAGGATTCATTGGAATAGCTCCCTCGATTCATTCACTGCAGGAAATTGCATGACAATAGCTTATATTATGCAGAATTGTGCTACACAATAATAATATGGATTCTGTATTTCATATGAAAATTGTAATACAATTTCGTACTCAAGTCTAGCAACAGCAGCAATACTAGCAGTTATGATGAAGATCCGTCTAAGGAAAAAGAAAAATGTATCCACTTCTCACTTTTCACCATTTTCTATGCGTAGTTTGTATGCGGAATTGTGGCTGTTGAACAAGGAAAAGCAACAGAGATAGAGAGAGAAAGAGATGCAAGGAAAGAAGTTATTATCCCAAAGAGCAACAATGTTTGCATCTTTACTCCTCCTCTTTGCTATTCTATTCCTACTGTTAGTCACGCATGGATGCACTTGCTAACCTTAATCATATGTAATGGTGATGATGATGAGGCTATATCATTTGGTAATGGATCTTGTTGATATGCAACTATTTGTATGTGTGTGCGTACCTATGTAAGTACAATGTAATGTTATCAGCATAAACGTACATATTTTCTACAATAATTTATGAGCTTCCGCTTCTTTCTCTCTGTGACTCATGGCAAGTATACACTTGGTTCAAACTTTAAGAGCGGACTAGATCAAAGGTCTCTTCTCGTTTCTGAAAGAAGCAGACAAAAATTTTGGAGTTCAACCAGACGCAAAAAAGATACTGCCATCGCTGTCATGAACTTTATGTGCGTGTACGTATGTTTGTGTGTGAGCGAAGAATGTGAGAACCATAGTCCTACCCAATATGTTCAACTTTTATCCAATATGATTCTCTCCAAGCTACCAGTACGACTTATATTTGCGTATAATATTGACAGTGTTGTCAAAGTAAATGTTTAAAATTTCAAAGTTTTCAACATTAGCTCCCTGTGTAGAGCTGCTGTAATCTATAAAAAAATATATTTAAAGGAAAACATGCTTAATGATTGCAGCTATTGAAGCATTTTGTGGCTATATTACTTGGATAGAGATAAGCTCCTACAAACCAACATATTCTTGAAATCTCCAAATGCTAGTTAGCTGTATAATTCTAATATCTTCATCGTCGTCGTCAGTAGTTCGACTTTCTTTTCTACTCCTCTATTTACAAATAAGTCGTTAATAATGTGATGCTAAAAAGCATTCTTCTTCTTCCAGCAGCGTCATGTTTATTGAGCCATATAAGTCGGTAACTAGAAGAGCTAACAGTTAACTGTTTTGGGAGCAAGAAGGAGATGTACAGAAGATTCGATCTTCATTAGGAAGCTATTGTTGTTTCTTGCTGTGTTGGGGAGATTGCTATGGCATAAACTCATTTTCATTTCATTGGAGACAAGTAAGTAGGATAAATATATAGTGCGTAGCAGCACTCACTCAATCAGTTGGCAATGAAAAAGAGCAAAGTGCAGGGGTCACATTTGACTACATTACTTGTCAAGCAGAAAATAGCTTCCGTGACAATATAAGTACACACGTGAAAAAAGTGAAATTCAATAGAGCTTCCTACAAATCCATCACATCACACTAACCAACAGCAAAAGAAGCAACCCCTCTTTGTGTTGTTGTTGATGATGGTGATCGTCATCTTTCAACATTTTTCCATGAAACTTTATATTCCCACAACTACCACTACTAAAATGATAGCATCATGCAAGCAATAACGAAGAAGAACATTAGTTGCAGTAAACTGAGTAAACTGCATTTTCTTAACTGCACGCATGATGCTTTCATGCAATATCTACAGGAAAAATATCTAAAAGAACCTTTTTTCATCTACTCACTCACATTTGTACATATTATGTTTACTGCTTACATTATTCATTCGTTCGTTTAAATAAAAAGCTACCCTGTTGCTCCCCACTATGTACATATTCTCCAGTATAACTATATAGATACATACGTATCATTGCAAACAGCAACGGATCTTCACGAAAAAGTGTTTTCTCTACTCTGCACAAGATTATTATTATTATTACAACTCCTGCATTCCATTTATTTCCATTTCAATCTAAATAATACACTTTTCCCAAATAACGTCCAAGAAGACATTCAACTTCAGTTTCACCACCACAAACAACGCTACATACAATCGACCGCCTTCATCATCATTACCTTCATCAAACATATTATTCTCCGCAGAAGTCGTAAACCTACGTTTGCACTGCTACCATCTCCATCACCTTTCTACCACCCGTATTGCGTGCACGCATCTCTCTGCACCGATAGTAAACTCATATAGCCCTGTCAACTAACACATCATTTCTCTCTTCTTTAAACATATTATGTATATTTACTGTGTAATTCACGAGAAAATGTTTGTAATATATATGTATCCATGTATGTTCCATATTATTACATTATCTCTGCGCATATTTATTCTCCCTATTTGATTTGTTCTCTTTTTTCTCTTGCCCGTTTGGCATTTCAATTCAATCTAAAATACTAAAATCCGACTCATATCGTTCAGCCCCAGTCAAATGGCTGAGATACGGGAGAGAAAAGAGACATTCTGAATACACATCACATCAGAAACCGATAATTACATCAGTGACGGCTGGACTGCGTGTACTTTTCGGATAACAAGATGTCTTTTTATGTGCTTGCTTAAAACTCATTGTCAAATATCATATTCAAATGCATATGTATTTATGGATTCGTTTATCTAAATTCAAGGGGAAAGATGTCTGCCTGTACGAAATCATTTATGTGTTAATAATAAATATTATGCATGAATTAAAAGACTCAATTACAGGATTAACTTGGTAACCCTTTCATTCACACTCATTTGCTTTCTTTTCATTTGTCAGCTTTTGACAGACACGCAGGGCAGTGGGGTTTTGCTGATGTCGTTCTAGTAACAGCAGCAGCAGCCTTCCTATTCCTAATGCGAAATTGAAAAGTTGGAGGAGATGAGCAACTGGAAGGCAATAATAATTTATTATTATGGAAACACTGAGTAAGCAAAGGCAAGGTAAATGAGGGTGTGTGTATGTTCTGTGTGGTGTACGTAAACTTGCATCATCAGACAGTTGCGGGATGAATGCATCCTTCCCTGGTTTCTAGGCTGCTATTGACAATTACACCAATGACATCAAAATTCGTTCTAGATAAGATATTTTGCGTTTGCATAATAGCCGATAATAGTCAATGTTATTGTCTGTTTATATCGCATTACTTTCTATAATCGTTTAAAGTTAAAATTGACAAAATAAACTGATCTATGCATGCATATAAACCTGATTGTTCAAGCTAAATGTGTACTCTTGTATTTCCTGGGTGGAATAATAAGTTTACATACACAGGCGTCAACTGTCACCCCTTTTAAATCACTAGTTACACACTTCTCATTTTGTCTGAAGGTTTATGTTCTATACACAAAGTTAAAGAATAATTATTGCATTCATATAATTGTTCTAAAAAGTGCATATGGATTTGTCAAATAAGCAAAAAAGGATGCATGACTCATCATCCTCTTTTAGTTTTTGAAATTTCACAGTTCTACTAAAAAGTCTAGTTAAACATTTGCTTAGAATTATTACTTTTAAAAGCATACATTATGCAATAGTAAAGTTATGTAGGCTGTAGACTTTATACGACAAAAAGGATTAGACCCATTGGAAAAAAGGAAAATTACACTTGACAAATTATTGACAACCATGACTTTAAATCTTACAATATTAAAAATGCTGCGGTTTGATAAACTTTACTTGAAAATACTTTTAATACATACAAAAAGTGCTGATCGTATTAAACCGTGTCATACACAAATCAGAAAAAAAGATTGTGGTTTACCATCCCAGAATTTCAATTAATTGGATCCAAAAAGGCATTGTATAATAAAAGCATCGCATATAAACAGTACACTTCTACTTCTACGTTCAATATACATTTGACATGGAACTTTGCTGTTGAACAAAACAAAGAAAGAGTTCCAGCAAATTATTTCATGCTTGTCATATTATCATATCTATAATCGAACGTATCTCTCTATAAGATACCATTCCTTGTATTGTGTTATATCTTTGTAGATATAATTTGCACAAAAAGAAGTATGTTGGTTGAATGGAGATATGATCACAAAACTCCAAAATGATCTTTTTTGACGTGTCAATACTATGCCGACCGATTTCAAGTCCATATCTTAATCTTCAAAACCTTCTTTCATGTCAACCGACAGAAAGATTCCGCCTTGTAAAAAGCTTTTACTTTAAAAGTGATTGTGAGTTATACACTTCCTTTACTCAATGCTCGGATCAAACTAATCGACAAGATTGAGCGGAGGTATTATTGTCCATTTAAAGAAATGTAATCTTCAGATTAGATAATGGATATGCTTAAATGTCCATTTCATTATTCGCTTTTCTACGTGTAGTCACGTCATAAAATAACGAATGCATTAAAAATATTCTAGATCAATCAACAAAAAACTTGGTCGCGTAAAAAATGCTCTGGTTTTTATTTTATGTTTAAAATCTAAATTTATTGAATTTGCTGCGAAGATTACAAAAACGTTATGTTTTGATATCTAACTACTTGTAATGTAAAAGTTTTAATTGTTCTCATCATGCATATCTTGATCAACTTGACTCTTGAAAAAATTCTTAGTTGAATATCATCCATTTGCACAAACGAACCACAACATAAAAGGGAATTGCGAGGGGTTGGTAATATTTTGACATTTTCTTCTGTCAAAAAAGATGACAAACATCACAGTATAAAGAATAGCTTACTTCCCATTATAAAAACACTAATATTGCATCTGGCTGTCGAAAAAAATATGAAATTGAATTCCCCTTACACTTCTTTTTCATTAATGGCCCACATCCGATATCAAAATATTTAAGATAAAGCTCATGTTTTGAAGCTCAAAATCTCTGTTTGTAAAATGTCGCATTTATGTGTGTGCCTATTAAATAATGTATTTTTGTGGGTTATCATGAGTTGACAGTTGTATTGTTATAACTTTTATAAAGATTCTCTCTCTTTCTTTCTCTGTTATCCCCAGACAAAGTACAGAGGGACCCCCTTTCAGTTTTTGTGTGTGAACAACTTAAAAAATTCAAAGCAACTCTATTTGAACAAAAGGGGGAAATATCTTCGTTTTTTTCAGGATTCAACAATGCAATGCTCAAGATGATTTCAGGTTGCTAACAACAACGTTACAACAACAGGGACATTTTCTTCAGTACAACAAGTAATAGACGAGGGTTGTTGCATAGTAATAATAGTTTTGTGGTGGTGACAAAATTGGGGAAGAGCGAGATAAGCAGGTAGCTACAAGCTACACAGTCAATTTTTAGTTCGTTCCCATCCGTTTCCCATCTGATGATGTGTAAAATCTCATGTGTCTTTGAAAAGGTGCAAAGCATTATTTTCTTGTCAATTGCCATAGTGAATTACTATACACAGTGGTAGTAGATGTAAGTAATCCCATCTATTCCTCTCTAAATAGAAAATCTCACTCGCATCACAACTCACTCATACATAACACTTTTTAGAGGGGCAATATTTTAGCATCTCTCGTTTAGCATTTTATTGCTGAGAACGGTTCTTAAAGTCTTGACAGTTCAATTATCTGCGTTTTACCCCATATACACTTCTATTCACGTTTTTTCTATTCACGCGTTCAGAAAGTATATGGTGACAACGTTGACGATGATACCTTGTGGTGCTGAATATGGTAAAAAATCGTAAACAACATGACACCTTCATTCAACATAATCTTTAGAGGTTCTTATCGTTTTAGTGAGATATGGACGGAGCCCAACTCTCACTTCGAAGTCTTGTGTAACAAACTTTAATGAGAGAAAATAGCTTTAATTTTTTTGGTTTTTATTGTGACATCCGGAATATACATCCGGTATATGTATCATATAAGTATACAAATGTGTAGCATGTGGTAAAATTCCATATTACATATGTATTTTTTAGCGGCGAAGCCGACTTCTTCCTAGTATAACTTTTGCTAACTAAATAAGGAATAAACTTGATGAAAGTATATATCTAGAAAAATAGGAATTCTTCGGATGCTGTATGAGATAAAAATTAGAAAATCTACTTTACGTTTTGAGTAAATTTAAATGCATTATGTGGAAATCAGTTTTTTTGCACCCTATAAGTTCGACTAATTATTTAAATATAGCTTCGAAAAACAGTTTAAAAGCAGATTTGTATGATTTTTTCATACTTTGCAAATTATTTAATTATTTTTTAAAAACATTTCGCATTCCGACAAACGAAATAGGCAGACGCAGACGGGAAAATCAAACTTTAAAAAGTTTACGTTAATTATCAGAGTTTTTATAGATATTACAAAAAAAGCTAAAATAAAAGCCGAGTGTTCACACAAACCAAATTTTACGATTTCGTTGGCGTCAGCATTTGGCATTTTATTTCTTTTTACGTAACACTTGGTAACGTTCAAAATGTTATTCCTTTGGTAACTTATTATCTCTTTCGCCAGTAAAGTCCAATATCCACATTCACGATAGGAGAAAAACGTGCTGATTTTTTACTGAAGTGATAGCTTAAAATATGGTGCATTCCAGAAAGTGCTAAATTCTAGTTTCGAACTTTTAAGGTCGCTGGCAAAAAACTGACATGTGAAACAAAGGGTTCCATTAGACAATATTACTCGCATTTGCCTGACATGTGTCCCTGACTCCTTTTGTGGCAAGATTTAGAAAAGAATGAGCAATATACAGGAAAGGTAATCTTTGACCTTTGAGTTTTTAAGCTTAACGTTCATACTACTAAAAGATTTCATGTAGCATTGTACCTACATATCTGGCCACTCTACCCACTACGAGTAATATGATTGGTGGTATTGATGAGCATAAGTTCGAGTGAAATGGTGCAAAGTGTAGCTTTTTACATTTCATGTTCTTGTTCTTCTTGAAAAGAGAAGCGAGGCAAAAATTAAAGTTCATGGAAAAAAGTTCTCAGATCATTTCTCAGCATTTTAACAAATCGGGCGAAACCGTTTTACCATCATCGTCATGTGAACATGGAACCATTAAATATACAAGATTAATGAACAAGACTTCTTTGAGCCATTATTGTTACAGCCTGGAAAATACCAGAGTATTGTAGAAATCTTTCTGTAAATATTGTGAATGTTCAAGTTTTCGAACACAAGTCAGTCTTTACTTAGTTTCAACTGAAAATCGACACCATCTCAAAATTTATGGAATGAAAAATCATGTTTGACTTGTGTAGTGCAATGATTTCAACGGCAACAAAACATTTATGTATTTATTATTGGACCAGACTGATGACAGGATTTAAACAGAATTTATTATTCTAACAAAAAAAGGAACTAAGAAATTACTCATGAAGTCAAGAGTTCATTTTACACATTCCATAGGCTGATAATGCATGCATTTTGTAGTTATGCATACGATAAAGTCTCATGCAATGCAACTCATATTCTACAATTGTTTGGTTTGAAGAAGTGATGAAAGTTTTGTTTCAGGTTAATCCACATGAACTATTTTTATGAGAGAGATGTGATAAATTACTGACCCATGAATTCAACAGTGACCTATCGTATATGTGCTAAAGATTAGGCGGGATAATGTTTGTTGACTGTTATTGATACTGATTATTATATTCATTAAAAAACTGAAGACAAGATATCATGTTATGGAGATAAATGAAGACTGTTAATCGTTGTTAATAGATGCAATACTAAAATAAAAATACACTAATAATAATATTAGCTACATTTTAGTCTAAATATGTTCTCACATTTGGGCTAAAGATAAGTTGAATATAGTAGGCGAAGTAGAGATGTGTATAATTTAAGAAGAACATTTTGTTTTAATTTCCCAAGTTCGAAATATATTTAAATCCATGTAATACATTTTTTTTAAACTTTATTGCATTAGTTTTATCTTTTATTGCTTTACCATGAATTTTTATTTTTCCTGACAAATACTTCTACATCCTCGCCATTACTGTCAAGTGTGACCAATTGTTGATTTTGTACCATTTCTCACAGAGTCAGCTTACAGCCTTTTTATAAGCTGAATCTGCATAATAATTTGAGACTAAAGAATTTGGAAGTATATGAGCAGTAATAATTATGACCATGTGTAGTAATTAAACTTATATTTCAAACGAAATGTTTAAAAGTAATTTCCACTAATTAAAAAAAAACTGGTGCGTAAATGCATAAGAAATC
The DNA here is from genome assembly GCA_034693345.1 of Entomobrya multifasciata. Taxonomy (NCBI): domain Eukaryota; kingdom Metazoa; phylum Arthropoda; class Collembola; order Entomobryomorpha; family Entomobryidae; genus Entomobrya; species Entomobrya multifasciata. The sequence goes on along the minus strand of JAQFXM010005722.1, from coordinate 829 downwards.
CTGTAATAGGAATAGGATATTATGCTTATTATGAGGTGGATTAATGTTACTTACAAATTGACTATTTTTACCCATAAAGTACATTTTTTATCAGACCATCATTGCCTCATTCGGTCCTTCCAAGAACTGATTAATGTAAGCGAAAACGCTAAGGTAGGTTTATCTAATATCGCATCTGGGAAAACCATTTAAGTTTGATGTTCTTTGGCCATTCTACGTTTGATGACCAGCGATCCATTTTGGGTAGCAAGGATTATTTACCTTTGGACAAATATATGGTAAGTTTGGTCTTGTGTTATAAATACTAATAAATTGATATGGAATTTAAAAAAAACTATTTGTAAATATTATGGAATCGCGTGCTTTACAAATCGGTAAACGAACGAACAAACAAATTATGTAGGGTTTTAAGCTTTATATATATTATTTCATGTCATCTTCTTTATTTGCAGCTTGTATTTGAAAATGAAGATCAAGCAACAATTATTCTATTATATTTATATTTTAAACTATGCATAATATAAAATTGCTGATTTAGTTTTATACTAGTACTTTAAGTAAAAAATAAAGAAGTGCTTGAAGTATTTTTTACTGATTTTTAAAGTTAGAAGTAAAACAAAATTCGCCCATTTACAATAAAGAATGTAACACTTATTGGACTGTAACTCCAAAAACATTCAGTTTTAGAGTATGGTCTCTTGACAAAGTTTGATGCCAATACTCTAATCTATCGATTCATGCAATAATATTTCTTGCCCATTTGATTAGCATGTAACCGTTAATTGGCCGTTACTCCGGTACCGTTGGACCGATTTGGCTGTAAATCAAT
>JAQFXM010005721.1:0-14431 GCA_034693345.1 Entomobrya multifasciata | reverse complement strand
ATGACAAAAAATGTCACGTTCCACGTTTGACCTCCTGTAGCTCACTTGTACAAGCCCAAACCAAGTCAGTGTTTATGTTGTAATGTAGTGCTCTTAAAGGGCTTTCGAATGAGCGATGACATTTGAGTGTCGAATGTGGGGTTGATTTTTTTTCATAGGTCCAATTAGCAAAAAGACTGTTGCAGAAGCTCGTTATTCGTGCCAACTTCTTCCATTCATATCTCCCATGTACGTGGAGGAGGTGATTATGTTTTCATTCAGAAATGTGCGCCAAAGAAAGGGCTTTCGAATGATATATCATTTGTTTGTGTTCGCCGTATTTTTTCGAAAATAGCCATGTGGCCCAGCTACTCGTTAAAATTCATAGGGTGCTTTGAAATCTCACTTGTTATAAGACACTTACTAGAATACAGTATTGGGACATTTTTATAATAAAAATCATGTGAAAGCTAATTTGTAATAATTTTACGCTCTGTGTGTTCACATTTCCTCGAATATATTTTTACCATGATGCATTCGAGAAAACGTGAGTACACCAAGTATGGTATGTGCAAAAAAAGTAAACCATATATATATGTATATTTTGAATTCATGTATGATACGCATAATTATGTAGATGTAGCTGTACGTGTTTGTATAAAAAAGAGGCTTACACCTTTCGATATAAATGTCTTCCCTCAGATTAGCAACGAGAAGAAGGTTGTGTGGTTCTGCATCACGTATCCTTTCCTACTAGTCCTATTAAAAGATTGTCCGTAACTAAATACATTTGCAATCATGTTGACAAACGCTGAGAACACTTCAAATCACTTAAAAACATACTTGCATGTGTATTTTAACACGAAAAGTACAATATGTCCGCGTTATTGGCCATTGGATGTACTTCCATTCAATATATTTATTCAATTTACACAAAGACGCATATATTATTGGCAAATGCATGATGTATTAGAGTTATATGCATTTTTCTCTACATCCGAAAGACTGAGCTGCTAATTATAGTTCGTTCACAGCAGCATTAACTTGCACATATTTTACTCGTTGGTATTTTGGTGTATACGATAAGGCTCGAAAGCATGGATTCATGCATTTGGATTTCACAACGGACAATATTTTTACGGGTATCCATGAGAGCTTACGTCTTACAGAAGCACGTGAACTTTGTGCTGCTTACTGAAGCAAAATACTTCTTTGCTTGTAAGATACAGCTGCATATACATGCAATGGATACGGGAGATACGCAAATGCATTTGAGAAAATGACATCTCGTGTGAATAACTGCATTTGCATAAAAACCAACATGTGAAGAAGTATTTTTGAGCAAGTCCCCTATTTTGTATATATAAGTAGATAAATCAAGGCACTTGGGTCACGTTTTTTCAATGGGTATAAAAAAATTTAAAGCTCTTTTACTACCAAATCTTTGGCCATTTAAAAAATTTAGATTTCTAGTGTCTGCCACTTCTGAGTTTTTGTACTTGTTGTAATTTTTGAGTGCGAGTGCGTTTATGGTGAACAATGTTTTGATAACTTAATATCTGCACTACTGTTTCATTGAGAAATGTAACCATCCCCGATCTCCGCAAGAAAATAAAGCGTGTACACATAAGAGTTTATGTGAGGCAGCACTCTTATGATCAATAAGTAGTTCGTTTGTGAATACTCAGCTCGAAATACAAACACAGTTTAAATTAAAATGCAACTGAATTTAAAAGGTCGAAAGTAATTATAACTTTTGTGCTTTTAGCTCTTTTAGTTTTGTTCGTTTGTAAAAATATTTTTGTGTGTTAAATTGTTGATTAAATTATCATACGGAGAATCATTAATGATCACTGTATATCATTAGTATAGATGTGAGTATGCATCTAGGCACGTAGGTAATATCTTACAAAGTGTATCAGGAATCGTAATGCACACATGCTTTTAAGACTCTGGTCAGTTAACAGTTTTAGATTTTTAGTGTTGACTATTTCTGCTAAAATATTTGTACATAACCAGTTTTAAAGATACAACAGTTTTGTACTAGAAAAACTTAAGGGTTACGCGACGCCCAATTTGTAGTGGATACAAAACATTAAAAGCTTTGAAAGCTATACAAGGTATCAATTCAAAAACTACAAAAATACAAATTTATAGATATTTAATTAATCGATTTGCAACATTAAAATTTGACTGATATCATCCGGTTAAAAAATAACAGGGCCCGAATTATTTCAATTAAAATACCAACGCGTTAGAGTTAAGGAGTTTGCAGCTTGGGTTAATTTTTGTGCTACGCTTAACATTCACTGATATTTTGTGCAATTCCACTGTAAACAAGTTTTAAGAGACATATCCTTTTGATAGGGTAAGAACGAAAATAAATTTTCGTCAGTTATTGCTACAACCCATATCTGTACAAATCGAACACAACATATGGATTTAAATTTGAAGTGACTCAATTTTGTAAATCTGGTCGATATAAAGTTTCTTCGTAAACATACAGCTCAGAAAACAAACATCGTTATCAAAACACAAATTTATTACAAATGCGGATTACTTTACCTCTCCTGTATTAGAGGTCAATAAATATTTTCGTGTCTACTAAATTGTTGTAACTTCCCAAAATACTTTCGCTTAAATTAGCGTTCACTTCAAAAAAGTTAATATTGTTTGCGAAGCTCAAAAGCGCTTGTATAAAAATAGTCAGTATTGAGTTACTTTTGCTACTTAAGTTTCTGGTAATTCTCTGTAGACCAAATGAAAATATTTACAGAAATGTGGAGTAAAAAATCAGGTTCACTGTCTACTCCACGATTAAATATCACAACCAACGCTAAAGTTTCGCAGTGTATTTTTTGTGAAAAAGTTTTAAGTAGTGTCAGAAGCCTTTCAGACCATTATTTAATTCATTGTAATGAGAAACCACACTTTTGCAATTTCTGTGACAAAGCATTTGCAAATATTTCAAATTTGAGAACTCACATCAGGGCTCACAAAGGCGAAAAACCATTTTCATGCAAGGATTGCAAAATTTCGTTCACTCAAAGGATTGAACTCAAAACTCATCAGTTGTGGCATAATAAAATCCAAGATTTTGAATGTGCAGACTGCACAAAAACATTTGCTACAAAACAACAGTTGGACAGACACTTGAACACACATAAAAAGGAAACACCTTTTCAATGTTACTTATGTGATCGGTTCCTCGGGTCGGCTTTTGCTCTGAAAGGACACCTTCATGCACATACTGGGGAGAGGCCATATTTATGCAATGTTTGCAGCAAATCATTTAATCGAAAACAAACTTTACGAAGACATGAAAATACCAAAAAGGCCTGCAAGCCTAAGCCCCATAGCTGTTTGATTTGTTGGAAATCATTTGCAACTAAAAGTTTTTTAACAGAGCACAAGAGAGTACACAGTAGCTTAAAACTTTTCGAGTGTAATATATGCGCCGCATCATTTGGTCGCCCATCGTACTTACAGAAGCATATCAAACGAGTTCACAATAAAATCAAGGATCATTCCTGCAATTTATGTGATAAACACTTTTCAACTTACTTTGATTTAGTGAATCACGTGAGAATTCATACTGGTGAAAAGCCGTTTCAATGTCAGATATGCTGTAGATCTTTTACACAGCCTAGTAACTTAAAAACACACATGGCCTTTCAGCACACACTGGTCAGCTTATCATAAAGTTTAGTTAAGGTTTTCCCGATACAGACTTTTGCAAGTATCGGGGTTATTTAATATCTTTGGTTTTAATTATATAGTGTTTATTAAATTCTTTACAAACTTTAATCTTAATTTGTTAAAGACAATAAGTTTTTTCACAAGAGTAGTAATAACTATTCCTTGCTAAAATAATCGTGATGAAGACAATAACAAAAGTGTACCCCAACAAAGGTGACATGTAAAATTATTTTGGATTTCAGCACACATTAAAGGTTGCCATAGATAACATCAGTAATTTTAATTACAGTTAAAAATAAATCAATAGCTGCTTTCCGTTTAAACATTTCTTAAAAAAGCATCTTTTATTCGCACGTCGGTTCAATTCGCAATCAATTTTTTTGACGGTCCATCATTTCGTTTTATAAAAGTAAATGGAATTAACAAGTAAAATAGCTTCTCACTGAAAAGGTGTCATATCAAAAACTACCCAACTTATAGACAACCAGTAAAAACTGTTGAATAGCCATTAAAATACCCTTACATTACCCATACGATATCTTTACAAAATGATTTAAGACGAAGTTATATTCTGAGCAGGAAGCTTTAAACGCAAGCTATCCAAATAGCTGCTGTTGATTTACACGTTAAAAACTACATGTATTTACCCTACTGCCACTGCCACCACCGCCACACTACTGAAAACTTCAAAACAATGCGTGTCTTTGCCGATTTTGCACTGTAATTATGGTATCTATTGAAACAAAGTAACCAATATTCTAATCCATAGGAGACATACCCCACCTTTCAAATCATCATGATTGCCGTCTCCATTACTTTATACCTCAATTAACACGGCACTTTGCCTGCGACACCATTTTTAAAGTCTACGGTAGCTTTTTGATGCAATCCGAGTAATTTAATAAAGAGCTACTAAAAGTAGTAGGAAATAAATTTACGGAAAACAAACTGGCAGAAACATTAGGAAATTTTAAAAATGGCTTAAATAAATTACCACCTGTCTCCATTAATTTCTTACCATATGTCTTAAATCTAAAGTTCTTCATCGAATTGATTAACGGTTGACGAAAGTATAGGGCACTCAACCAAATAAAAAATTACCTTAAAATAATCATCGAAAATTCTCTGATGCAATCTTAAACATTATTGAAGAATGAATTTGTAAATTTCAAAAACTACCAAAGCGTAATATGTGAGCTTTTGCTTTTAAGAAAATACTTTAGTCCGTTAGTAAAATCAATTTGTTTTTTCGTACAGTTCCGGTCCAATAGTGACATTTGAACAAATTAAAATGCCACCAAATAATTGCGAAGCCGACATTCATGACAAATTATTGCCGTCAAAAAGGATTTTACGACCACAAACTTACATCTATGCTAGTCATCACCAATGCATATTTTTTTAGAAATTATTAACTAGTAAAAGAAGCCCGTTAGACCACTACTGTATGCATACTAAAGAAAAATCTTATATTTGCAGTTTATGTGACAAAATGTTTACAAATATTTTGAATTTAAACACGCACATTAAATCTCATTTTGGCATAAAACATTTTTTATGTGACGTTTGTTCAAAGTCGGTTTCTACGCGCTATCATCTGAAGTGACATCAGTTGCTTCATACTGGAGTCCAAGATTTTATATGAACTTAATGTGGAAAAGCATTCTCCCAGAAAGTTCACTTGGAAATCCATTTTAGCACTCACAAAAAAGAAACGCCGTTTCAATGCAACTTATGTGAGACATTTCTGGGATCACCTCAAGCCCTGAAAGTTCATCTGCCCGAGCATACTGGAGAGAAGCCATACACTTGTGTTACAGAAGCAATAAATCCTTTGCACGGAAAATTAGTTTAAACACTCGTAAAAGCATACACAACAACATTAAAAAGTATGGATGTGAGGAATGCCAGAATCAATTCTCAAGCAAATACAGTTTGCTTCGGCATATGAATAGTCACAGTGGTTTGAATTTTTACAAATGTGAACTTTGTGGAAAATCGTTTGCTCAGGGAGGTCACCTAAGCAACTACAATAAAGTAGTTCATCATAAAATCAAGGAATACGATTGCGAGTTGTGCGACAAACAGTTAACGAACTGTTACCACTTAATACGTCATATGAGAGTGCATACTGGGGAAAAGCCATATTAATGCGATCGATGTTCCACTGCATTTGTTCAGCTGTCCAATTTAAGAGCTCACTTGGCCGCTCATTGTAATTGTCAAGCTACCGCACCCAGTCATATAAAATAAGACGCCAAATTCGTTTATATGTAGTGTCGTTTTTGCTAAAAAATCCGTGTCCTCAACAAATGGTTTTTAAAACGAAAGCCGATCGATGCACAAAATGTATAAATTTAGTAATTTATTAAGACAGATTGATTAAATAAAGTAAGTTTAAAAGCAAAAACTGATTTGAGAATTTAATTTAATTTGGGAACTCTCTTCTATGTAAACATGTTTAATCCTCTTGTATGACTAAAGATGTACGTTTTTGTTGGTATGAAAATTAGAAAATTGAATTTGTGACTCAATCATTTGCAAATTGTAACTAAATCCTAATCTGTAATTATGACTCTTACTTTTAATACATTTTATTATTGACTATAAAAGCACATAATATGTAACTCCATTTTAATTTTTCTTTCTTTAAAAAAATCACCATTCAATTTTAATTTTCATATGTATGTTAATATACATAAACTGTATATATTGATGTCTATGGTGTAATATGCCACTCTGAGGGGGGACCATGTTTTTTCAATAAAGAACTAATATTATTAGACAAATAACATGTATTAGATATACTTGAACCAGTTCTTAAGTTATTTATGTTTCAAATATTAAATGTTTAAGTTTTTTTGGTTAATAGTTATACATGATTTAAGCTATTGAATTTCGGGGAAATATTCCATATTTAAAAATTGAAGTATAATTGACATTTAACTAATATATATTTTCTAAAATGTTACTTTCACACTGAGACGTTTACGTGTTAAAAAATTAAAAGTAGGCTTTCCTGTTCCATTTTTTACAGAAGTGTTATGATTTGTGTTCTGTTTTATGAACAATTTACATTTATTTATCACTCAAAATACCCAGAAATTTCATGGATGGTACATTAAGCAATAAAACTGAAAATAGAATTCAAATTACAGTTTAAAATCACTCTCTTCATCTATTGAAACGAAAAATTCATATCTGCACATTTATCATTTACATTCATGAACACTGCTCTTAGCACATGAGGTTTCCAGTAAATGTTTAAATATGTAAACTGGTTATATCCTAGAACCTTTAAATTTTCCCGTTGTTTTTCTTCTTGGTGTTTAAATACTTTTTATAAATTTTTGTATCAGGATGGCTTTTTATTTTAGTTCCTGTTAAAAGTGGTGTCTCAATTTATTTTGAATTTTGAATTCATCATATTCGCCGGAGTTAAATATGCATACGCCAAGATACAACGTATGGCACATCAACAACTTCAAACAAAAAGCATACAAAATCATGAGTGTTTAAAAAATATTATCCTATAATAATCCTTTTATTTAATTGAATTAATTGGTTTATGGGTTAATTTATTAAATATTATAAAATTGATGGTTGAACATGTAATCTTAAATCGTAGGCAATTACCAAGTTTACTGGATCTATACTAAATGACGCATTTATTTAGCATGTTTTAAAAAAAATGTTAAATAAAACAGAAAAGTGAATGGCTTATTTGAACGTATTTTGAAAATAGCTTCGTCGGTTAAAAGTCAGGATGACACGACCGTTTAAGCATTAAAAATAGCAATGATTTCAAATATTATGTCAGAGATATTGTACTACTAATGTTAAGTTCTATTGTAAATGACATTTAAAAAACTCCAGTCCATCTTTAAACTACTTTCCTTTCAAATAATCATGGTAAGACACAAGTGCCTTCCAGATAAAATGTGAGACGTTTATAATCAGCTTGCCGCAGTATGTTGGGATGACATATGTTTCTTCAGACTTCCCAATTCTGTAAAAGATCTAGAACATTTCTGACATTTGAAAGGCTTCTCGCCAGTATGAACTCTAACATGATTCACTAATTTTTCATGAGTTGAAAATTCTTTATCACACAAATTACATAGATGATCCTTGATTTTATTGTGAACACGTTTGATGTGCATTCTCAAGCTGGATATGTAACCAAAAGGAGTCGCGCATGTTTCACACTTGAAAGTTTTTAAAACACTGTGTACTCTCTCGTGCATTGCTAAACGATTTTTGTTCGCGAATGTTTTCCCACAAATCATACAGCAATGGGACTTAGTCTTGCTGGTATTATGGGTGATTTCATGTCTATTAAAATCTCTTTGTCGTGGAAATGACTTGTTACAAATATTGCATGTATACGGCTTTTCCCCAGTATGTGCGTGAAGGTGAATTTTCAGAGCAGAAGCTGAACCCAGAAATCGGCAACATAAATTACACTGAAAAGGTGTTTCCGTTTTATGTGTGTTCAAGTGTCTTCCCAAACATCTTTTCTGCGCAAATGTCTTTTTGCAGTACGCGCATTCAAATTCTCGGATTCCGCTATGCAGCAACTGATGTCTCTTGAGATTACTCAGCTGATTGAAAGAATTTTGACATTCATTGCAAGTAAATGGTTTCTCGCAATTGTGAATCCTAATGTGCGTTCTCAAATTTGAAATAGTTGTAAATGATTTGTCACAAAAATTGCAAAAGTGCGGTTTCTCATTACAATGAGTTAGGTAATGCTTTTCGAGGTCTGCAGTACAATACGACACTTTCTCACAAAAAATGCATTTCGACTCATTAACATTGGCTTTGTAATGTACATATGAAGCAGACATTGAACCTGATTTATTTTCCATGACAACATTATTGAAATTTTCAGTGGACATTTTGATCACAAGGTGTTAACACAAGTAAAAAAAATCTGAAGCAGCAAATGCGAACTTGGATTGTTTACAGTGGCGCCAATACTTTTAGGGTAAATTTTACACGGAAAACTAGAATACTTAATTTTTTACGTAAAGTTCCTTTTTATGGTTAAGGAGGAGAGTTTTACGTTTAATAATGAAATGTGGCTGCAGTTTTTAAGTCATCAACAAATTAAGTTACCAAAACTTGCATTTTAATTAGATTGGGTTGCCCAAAATATCCCTTGGGGTTACACAGCTCAAATAAATATAAGCCTAATTTGCAAACACCTCAAAACTCTATTGCACTATGTATTTACTCGAAATATTGACAGTTTTGATATTTTTTTACGGTGACTTTAGAGTGCTACGTAGACCGTACAATTTTATAATATTCTTCAAGACCTTAAATTGTCATCAATTGTCAAATATTTCAGCCGATAAAACTTATGCCTACAAAATTATTGTTAGGTTTATCTTTTCCAAGCACTATTCTGTTTTTGTACTGTTGCACTATTGCCTTTATACAGCTAGTTTATCAACAACACATAATACAACATTATACAACTCCTAATGTAAAAAATAAACTACACACACTAAAACAGGAATCTCTTGACTGACCATCGTTTTAAAAGTACTTATGCGAAATTGACAATGGCTCATACGCTCTGTAAAAATATTGTTTACGTGTGTAATTTCGTGTACACAAAAAGTAGATAATTTACTCATACATACTGCTTTATATGGTATTTTGTGCACACACATAGCGCTCTTCTAGTTCAAAATCTCAAATACATTTTTGTTTGCGACGTAAATGTTATGCGTAAAAGTTTACAAGTAGCTTACAAGTTCAACAAGGATGGCTGCTACATAGTGCATGCTGTTTGAGGATTTGTTTTTCTTAGTAGTTCAATATATAATCAACGTCTGACAAAATGTTTGTATGTATGTTTATTTTATAACGGTCGATCTATTTAGGGCTTGCCAGAAAGGTATACGTGATGCCTTTGTGATGTTGACACACGTAACCATTTTGCGACAAAGCGAAAATAAGCCACCCGTCTTGACTTGTAAGGTACAGCTGCATGCACGTGGGTTATTCACTGTCAACACAAAACGGCTTTGGCAAAAACAGGAACTTACAAAAGGCAATATAGGCACACAAAGTATCATACATAACAGCATTCGTGAGCGAGTTCTGTCGATCGCATACTTGAATTGTGTATGTAGCATACATTTTTTGTGTATCAAGTGTGGAAGACATTTATTTTACAAAGACAGACTAAAAAGGGCACAGTGCTTATCTTTATAATTTTTATGGACTAAAATATAAAATTTTTTTTTTGATTTTGATTGTACTTAATTATGCAGATTTGCAAGCAAAGATAGTTTCATTAGGATCAAAATTTGAGTAAAAAACGACGTTGATTTCGGATTCTCGTCACTTTAAAACGTTTAAAAGTTCGTTTGAGTTAAAGTAAATTATAAGTAAAGATAGTAGTTCTGAAATAATTACAGCTTACACTAGAGAAAATTGGTACATCACAAAAATATAATTACCGATTGGTTCATACGAAACTGGTTTAGATTGTCCAAAAAAGCTGATGTAAGACCGCAGAGAATAACTAAAGTCAAGTTAACTTAAAACCGTTTGGATAACCCAAAAAAGCATCTGATAGCCAATTTATTCTTAAACTTCGATGTTATTTTTTATTTTTTGAGTTTTTTCCTGTTTACGCTCTTTAAAAATGTCTGCCAAAATATTCAATAATGCTAGGTTGGAAAAAACCTCGGCTCCAGTTCCACCCTTACGAGTATATTACAAAATCAGGGATAATGGTTCCCAGTGCATTTTTTGTGAGAAAGTGTTAAGTTGCACCAAAAGTCTTCCGAACCATTATCGGATTCACTGTAACGAGAAACCACACTGTTGCAATTTTTGCGACAAATCCTTTACACAATTTTCAAATCTAAGAACGCACATTAGGATTCACAAAGACGAGAAACTATTTTCATGCAACGAATGTCAAAAGTCTTTCACTGAAAGGATTCAACTCAGGAGACATCAGTTGCGGCATAGTGGAATCCAAAATTTTGAATGCACACACTGCAAAAAGAAATTTGTCCGGAAAGCCCAATTGAAAAAGCATTTAAACACACACCTAACAGGAACTCCTTTTCAGTGCAATTTATGTCTAATTTATGTATTTAACTTAAATTTTACTTTAAGAGCTCACATGAAGACTCACAACGACGACAAACCATTCGCCTGTCCAAATTGTCAGAAATCATTCACTTTTAAGTCCCGCCTCAAGAGGCATCAGTTGCTGCATAGTTGAATCCAAGATTTTGAATGTACGTACTGCAAAAAGAAATTTGCTCTGAAAGCCCAGTTGGATAGTCACTTGAACACACATAAAACAGAAACACCTTTTCAGGGCAACTTATGTTGCCAGTTTTTGGGGTCAGCTTCTGCTCTCAAACTCCACCTTCATGCACATACTGGAGAGAAGCAATGTAAATGCAATAAATGTAACAAGTCATTTCAACTAAAAAATCATTTGAAAAGACATGAAAATACCCATAAAGTCAGCAAGCCTAACACCAAAGCTTTGTAATTTGTCGAAATCATTCGCTAATTAAATTGAATTAACAGCTCACGTGAGAGTACACAGTAGTTGAAACCTTAAAATTGTGATGTTTGCGCCTAATCCATTGACAAACTATAGAATTTGTAGGAACACATTAACTTAGTTCAAAATAAGGTAAAGGACCACACATGCCATTTGTGTAGTAAGCAGTTTCCAAACAATGTTGAGCTGGGGAGTCATATAGGAGCTCATACAAGCGAAAATCTTTCAAAATGTGAGAAATGTTTTAATTCTTTTAAACAATTGGGAAGTCTGAAGACTAATGTGTCTGCATAACATGCGGCGGCAAGCTCATCATAAGTTTTATCAAATATTTTTGGGCTCAAATTTGTTTATAACAAGATTATCTAATAAATATTATTTTTAGTTTCAGCTAAAAGTATAAATTTAAAAAATATTAGGATCTTATTGTATTAGTTACACATAATGAAGATACAAACTAACTTCTAAATATTTCACAGTATAGCAATCGGGATGAAAACCATAATAAAATGCTTTGCAATGCAATTGACTAAAACATTATTTCAATTTTTGAACGAGTTCCATGTTGAGGCAGCCAAAACCTGTGTATTTTTTATAAAACAGATTCACATAAATGTATCAACAGTGCTGCATAAATTATAAAGGTTTTTTCATCTTAATAAAATTATATTTTTTGATATTTATATTGTGCATGGACATCTTTGTAATATCATTTTATTTTGACAAGAACTGCTGTACAATTTTTAAAAACTTAGTAAGTTAGCTTGTTTCATTAGCAACTTTACGTATTAAAAGTTTTTGGGGGCAATATGTGTCATTATTTTAACCAACGCAAACGAAAATATCCATAAACTTCTCTTACGACGTAGCTTTGTAATAATTAGACATTTTAAATGGCAGTAACCAGTAAAATAGTCTCATCATTTCAATTTCAAAGTAAAGTGAATCTTAACAAAATAGTTTCGGCAGTTTAAATTCGCAGTCTAAATTAAACGAATTTTTATAAATGACTTTTATCCAAAGATATAGGGTAACAAAATCACTAGTATTCATTTGTTGCAATTTGAATGAAATGTCTTGTTCCCGATAAGTTTTCATAGAAAGTTGGGTTGTAATTCAATTCGTAATGATATGTACACATATTGCTTTCATAATAAATAAAGTGTTTACATTTATTTTTATTAATAAGCTATTACAGAGAAATTATTTTAAATCATTCGTTTTGAGAATTGTAAATTCTGGGTACTTTCAGTTCCGTAATTAATAAGTTAAGTAATAATTTATAAAGTATAGAAAAACACATATGTACATTTTAATTTTAGAATGCGTTATTTATACTAATAAAATGAAATTCAGTCAGAAGCCAAGATTCAATAAATCTAAGCAGTAAATATATTTGCAAGTTTATGTACGTTATCGAGGTTGGCACAGGTAAAACCATTTTTATCACATTTTGTCATTTTTATCATATAGGTAAGCTAATATTGTGGGTCAATTTGTTAACATAGTTTTTTAATATAACAATGCGTCTTCTGAATGTTTTACGGGAAGTCAAGTTGTTAATTTTTGCTTCAGTTTTAAATGAATATTTTACCAAATTTATCATTAATTTGGAATCCGAGCAGCATTTGTCAAATTATTAAGGAAGCTATTATTGAGTTACAGTTTTATAGCAAAGAAATACACTACCAACAAAATCCCTTGCACATTTGCAAATGTGGTGCAAATGCGTAGTCTGCTTCACTAAATTTATCACTCAGTTCACTTAATCTTTTATGATTGGCTTAAGAACTTTTTCCTGACATTTATTTGTGAAAAGAAACCCTATCACCATCTTTGTTATTAATTGAATTTTCGAATGATTCCAAATGTAAATTATATCCGCCAAGTTTTACCCAAGTTATACTGATTTAAAGATAACAATTTCTAAGACCGGAAGTAAATGGCTTATTATGATGCGTTCGGTCTCTTCTAATTAGCTTTTTTAACTGTTTTATGGTTATTATTTGCGAAAAGAAACCCCATCATCACCTTTGTTAATAATTAAATTTTCGAATCAGTCCTAATTTAAACTAACTCCGTGTAGCTTTACTCAAGTTATAACGATTCAAAGACAAAAGAAATTTAACGTGGGTAGAGTATCATAGCTGAAACTGTGAAATGAACTGGACCTCAAGCTCATAAGCCTACTTAGCACAACCACAACCACTTGTTATGTTTCAAGTTTACTAAAACTTTATGAGTATGGGGGAACGAGACAAAAAAGTCCGTCTGTCCGTCACGCCATCTGTCCGTGCGCGCGTTCCGAAAGAGTCCACCAATTTGATTGAAATTTAGTATAAAGATACACATAGTAGCAAAGAGGATCCGTATTGAATTCGGATCAAAGCCGCCAAACTATTTTTGAGTAACGGCCAACTAAAGGTCCCATGCTTTTCAAATAGGCAAAATATGTTATTTTATCGATCCATAGATAATATAATTGGGATCGAAATTTGTCAAGAAATCAGGGTCCCAAACTCAACTGTTTTTTGAAATATCGCCATTTAGAGAAAATCTGCTAAATTGGTTTTTGTTAATACAGCACCGAAATTGTACAAGTTTGTTTGAATAGTTCAATTTTAATTATAATTGCCGGCGGAGCTGGCCACCAAGCCTAAAACTTCCCGAGCAGGTTTGCCTGGTTTATTTATCCATAAAAATTAATTGTGAAAATAATTTAGTTATTTAAACTTAAAGTCACTAGTTACTAAAAACTAATTCTGATTTTGCTGTCATGCTTCGCTTAAAAATAACAAAAGGTTTCGTATTTTGTGAATGAAAGCAAAATAAATTTTATGTGGGTTATTGCATTTTAGTGATAAAATCTAATTTATATACATTCTACAATTTTTTTAAATTATCTGCGAGTGCAAAGCAAAAAAAACATTAGGCATGCAATTCTTGGTCCTTGAAAAACCGATCAATTTTTACTTAAAATATTTTATAACTGTCACTGAGGATGCCGAAAAGATGCAACAGCCTCACAAGATATTAATCAGTATACTTGGATTTAAAAACAGCATGTCATCCCAACAGTTTTCCATGCCTGTGGGATAGGCAGAGCAAACACGTAAAGGAAGTTAAGTCAAAAGTATGGTCATATTAGTTGTTACTTACCTGTAGTATTTCATTCAACCAATACAAGCACATCAGATTCGC
>JAQFXM010005720.1:0-14437 GCA_034693345.1 Entomobrya multifasciata | reverse complement strand
CATTCGCAGACACTTCAAAGTTACCTTTTTGTTTTAATTAAACGATCTTAATTTATTAAAGAAAAGAGCGAAAGATACGATTGATGCCACCCTATGGCAGTTTTTATTTGCTAGTTAATACCTTACCGTATTGGGTGAGCTCACACATGTATGCTCTATCGGGGCCTTGGACGCCAAATGTTAATGCCGGCTTAATTAGCTTTAAAATTTTAAACCTTGAAAAATAAAACGGCTCCTTCACATAATAACATATTGTCGATTGATTTTAATAAGAAGGCTGTAACTACTTGATTTATGTCGAAAATTACAACTTGAATTCAAAAATTTTGAACACTCAGTTTAATTAAATTTACTGCATGTTTTTGAACATCTAAACATCTTACTGCTTAACAAATTTGTGGATTTTAAAGTCTTTAAAGTTACGGGATCCAACCAAGGAGCCAAAAAATATGTCTTTGCACTAAACACAAAAAATTGTTCCTGCAGAAACTTGGCTGTTATATTTTAACTGTATTTCCGCTTGTAAAATTTCAAATTTCTTACAAATTCAATAAAATTATCATCTGCCTCGCACAAAATACAATCGGTGAAGTACTTTATGGGAAGAATTATTGGAAAAAATATTTTCAACAATCCTTTCATTCATAATAAGATATTTGGTAAAACTGCTGTTTAAATGAGATAATATCAAATGGTAAAATAAACTCAAGATTCCTTTACAGGATTTTGTTTCTGCTGTAATAACCGAATTAAATACGTTTTTTGCCTTATTTTTAGCTTATCGGAAACATTTAACCCCCAAAATTATTTTGTTGCGTAAATATATTTAATCTTTTATTGAAATTCCTAATGTGTTTCGTAAATCCAACATTCGTGACCGATTTCATTTTTCGCTAGATATGCCATCCACACATACCATCCATTTAAGAGTTACTGATGTTGTCTGGCAAACCATAAGTGGACATTTCGAGCTACGTTGCTAAAACATAAATGCCCTATTTGTGGTTCACTTTTTCACGAATACATGAACTGCCATCCTCATCGCAACCCATATTAACCACCTAAACCTCCTGCAAAAGATAATGGAATTGGTTAAGTAAATCTGCAGTTTCATTTCTTATGACATAATGCTGAAATTGAAGTTTAAGTAATCGTTCTGTAATAATAAGTTATTTCATTTGTGGTAAAATACATAAACTAAAGCAAACTGATCAAAAAATTTTAATGCGAATTCGCAATTTGCTCTTCTGCTATCTTATAGGTATAGTTACGCAATTAAACCGAAATTGTATTAAAATTTGCTCAAGAAGCATAACTTAAATTTCCGAAAGAACGTCTGTACTTATAATCACAAGAACAAAGTCCAGAGGTGGTTCTTGAATATTTTATATGCCCGAGTCAATACCGCTACTCGAAATTTAAAGCAGGTGCTCAAAGTTGACTTTTTTAACTATTACTAATTATTACATAATTACAATTGTCATGTCCATGTCTACATTGCAGGACAAACTAATACAATGACCCTACGAGAACGACGATTACCAACGAAGGATTATTTAAACTAAATGTTCATGTAGTTGTAATATACATTTACAGATGTATACTTTAGTTGGTATAATGTAAGTATTTATAGACCATTCATAGATATTGTGGTAATTTTACTTAGGTATAGTGGTCAGGTTAGTAGGACAAAATAAAGGTCATGGTGCGGAATAATTTAATACATTATCCTTAAATTCTTAAATTATTTTTTTTTTTTTGAATAATGTTAACAATCACGAAACAAATATGTGTTGCATTAATATTGATTTGTTTGAAGAAAAAAAATTTTGCTCACGCTTTCAAAGACTAGAAAATTCTAATAATAAAATAAAACATTTCATTAGCGACTCTTCTATTAAATTATTTGGCTAGTGACTAAGTTTTTCTAATCATGTGGCAAAAAATAATAAAAACACCCAAACAATTTTTAAATTCCTATATTAAATGCATTACAATATATATTGAATGCATTTTCCTAGTCGTGTATTTATACATTACGTTTCTTTTTGTCTTTTAAGGTTACACTTTAACTTTACCAGGTTTGTCATTCGCAAATAGTATTAACAAAACAAAGTGCGAACCACTACTACTACTACCACTGTTTTAAAATTTAATATTGCTCTTGTTCTAAATTCTAGATCATGCGTTTCAAAGAGAAAACTACTTCATGTTATCCGTGAAGGAAAAAACCCAATTGCATTTGCTCAAAAAGTTAAGACAATTTCTTATCCATCAAAGTTGTAAACATTTGCAGCATTTACGTTTATAATACCATGATGCTGACAAAAAAGGTCAAAACTTTCTGGATTTTGGGCTCTTTTACTGTTTATCTGGCAATAATATTAACTTAATACGCATCCTAGATATAACCGTTTTATCATTCAAAATGGAGTGTTTGGCATCATATATGCTCAAAAACCATGTTGCAGTAAACGTTTCAAATTCATTTCTATAAACCTATTCAATCAAGCAAATGTACTATACATTAGCATTAGATTACATGTACAGAGAATTTCTCAAATAATGATTTCGAATCGCATTCATCTGGATTAAAGCTGTGCAGAACCCGAAATGTTCATTTTGAATGCATAATTCAGAGTCCAATTAAAAATTGAAAATCAAAACGAAAACACTGCATAGCAGCCACATTGAACAAACCAAACGACTAAATAGTGGAAAGAAATTATTTTTGTTTACTTAGTTCTATAAATTCCGTGCTTTAAAAGTTTGTTTGAATAATTGAACTGCCAAAATCGAATTCCGTTTTAATTGTACATTATATTGAAATGAGTTTCTAATTTCAAAATTTTGTCCAAAATATATAACAAATTATTTCAAACCAATCTGACAAAAGATTTTAAGCCATTCAGAATGTATTCGTGCTTGATACAAAAGTGAAATCTGTGTAATAAATTTATATATGTATATTTGCGCAAGTAAACTTTAATACTGTTTGCCGGCCATGAAAAGTAAAATCTTAAATCACATCTTTTATTCATTAAGAAGAAAACACCAACTGCTGATCTTACTCTCCGTACAAATTTCACATACATAGGAGAATCCAAAAGAAATGGCCCGGCTAAACATTCGAATATCTCAGCAGTGCGGTGATGAAAAGATGAGAACTAGACATATTTAGATAGACAAGAGTCTAGCCTAAAACAGTGCCAGAGGATTTTTCTCTGGGAGCTCATATGTAGTAACAATGGAGCCAAACTTACTTAAGCAAAAAACTCAAATTTGGGGATGTGTTTTGATCACATTATTTCAATTTCACATAAGTTTCTCATTTGTGGGTCAAAATTAACAATACTGGTTTTAAAATTTTCGTATGAAGTGGGCGCTTAAATTATGACCCGCATTCGGTCTAGAAAGCCGATAAACTCTTAGCGGCAAGGTCACTATTTTTAGCAAAATCTTATTTTGCGCATTTGTCTTTAGCTACATGCCGATTTCAGGAAAACCAGTCAGCTAATCATGGTGAAAGGGTGAATGTACCGTTTGATATATTCCAAACATAGCTTACATATAGCTTTATTATAAATGATACTTGTAAATCTGTACATCCAATGTTGTTCTCCAGAATCCTTTTTATTCTTTAAAATTTTGCCCATTTTGACACCTTATGGACCTTTCTACCTTTTGATATGGAGCTAGCACTACCATAATTGAAAAGTAAATGTTGGTATCCCTTCTTAATAACCGATACCCGAGAAGATAATTCACCAAGAAAACTTTCCAAAATTTTCTTCATTTGGCTTCCGGAGAGGGCTCCAAAGTGTCGCCAGTTCATCCAAGGCGTTTTGGCTTCACGATAAAGTTTTACCTTTTTTAGATTTTGAGCTGCCAAAGCAGCTGCAAGATAATGCTTGGACATATTTCTAAGTTAGACTCCTGGCTATTTAACCATGTCCATTCCCGACAAATTCATCCACACATGCCTGAGATATTTTAATGTTTAGTTGGGCCATTTCTTTTGGATTCCCCTACGTAATCTTTAGGTATAATCTCACGTAACACGAAAACTATCAACCTTATGATATTTCATGGTATTTTTTATCATTAACGTACAAGTTTTCTGTGTGGTTTTTTAAAGCTTGAGCTGATTATATATGCGATAAAATTAAAAGCCCACGCTATCAATTTTATATTAACGGAAGGATTATATATTTGTACATACGCCAAGTGCATGATCACGTCGACGAAAGCTTAATACACAACCGAGAAAACTTATATTTTTAGCAGTCAATTCAAAAGGGTTTAGGTGCAAGTGTAAATATGTTTATCTTTGCATAGAAAATTAAAATTAGAAATATTGATGCGTTATGCAATAAACCATCAATCCAAGAAGAGGCTCATTAAACTGGAATATTATCAACTTATTTAATTGCCCTTAACTTATGGCTAAAATGGGTCAAATTATTAATATTTAAATGAAAATGTAAGACGTACATGTCCACGCGTCATTTCTTGTGATTTTTATAACTAGTTTGTATGATGAATAACAATCTAGTTGCACTGTAATATTTGTGGTTTTTATGCCGAGTAGGTGGCTTTTCCATGAATATTGAATAATCTGAATCTATGGATTATTTGATGTAATTTACGTCAATTCTACGAATGATTTAAATTAAATTATGTTTTTATAAGCCAAGGGAAAATCTATGTAATGCTATCAGTTTGATTTAACAGTGGCCTGAGAATCTTCTCATTGTTGGGGGGAGAGATACTCTAGCTCTCGGTACCCACTATGAAGTCGAACTGTTCCAGGGCTCAAAGTATTAAGTAAAAAGATCTCCAAGAGTACAATTAAATCTAGTACCTTTTCCCCATTTTAAGACCAATAAAAACGATATCGATACATAAAACTAACGTAGTTGTGACAAATTATTTTCCCAAAAAAATAAACATTGTGGTGAATGAAGGCATTCCTTCAAGCGTTCAAATATGTCCTTAATCATATATGCAAATAAATGTAAAACATATGCGAGTAAAATGAGCAATTGTTTTTAAAGGTCTGGATCTCTTAAATGCAGAATTAAGGTGCATATTGTTAACGTTTACTGCAAATTGACTTGGGTTTGTTATTTTTCAGTACTTGTTTTGCTCCAAAGTTCTGTGGAAACTTCGGCGGTTTTACTAAACTTTTTTGTCGAGAAAATCAATAATATTCGTTTTCAGCCAAGTTCATCAAAGAACATACGAATCGACTTTTGAGTCAATAATGTATTAACAGGATGTCACTGCTACGTTGTGTTCAAGTTATGAGTTTGCTTGGTTTGCTAGGACCGTGGTTAGATTAACTAATGATTGCAGCATTAAAATCTTTTAAATTGTCGTTTATAATGTTGAAATAAAAACGCTTTCCAACTGATAGACAGTAATTCTTGATGCAACACTGGAAAAGAATGGAGCAATCTCATTGCCAGTGGCTTTAATATCGGAACGACTTAAATTTAACAATGAGAAAAACTAAAAACAGCAAATATATTTCACTAAATGTGTTCAACTCTTAAACATGCATAATAAATCCATTGAACTCAAACTACAGGTTATCTTTAAATTGGTCGTAGAAAGCCCAGGGCAAATAGAGTCGCGGGTTTCTTGCATAACGAACGTTCGCTTGCTTCGATTTATACGGCGATGGGTATGCAATTTCTGACATGTTAGAACCGTGCCCGAATCTATTCATTAAATGCGTGCGTGGATAGCACAGCAAAGGTTTACTCGCGGATTTATCGATTAACGAATCTTCGCTTGCTTCTGTTTAAACGGCGATGGGTGTGCACTTTCTGATATGTTAGAACTGTGCAAAAGTCTATTCATTAAATGCGGTTTTTAAAGTTAATGGATTGCATAAGTCGACAAATTGATTTTAACCAGGAATCGATTTAAAATCACATTTGAACTAGATTTTATAATGTTACGGATAAATTGTTATTAAAATTTGGTGAGTAAACAGATCTAAAAGAACCCAGGCTTGATTAAATTATGTAGAACTTGTATTGTCCATAGGATTTGGTACAAAACGTTTAAAAAAATGTTCATATTTTAGGCACTTATTTATCCTTAGTACATTTTTGAAAAAATGTCAAAGCAAAACTTCATCACGATAGCTTTGACCTAAACTCCAACTTCATGTTGTCTAGTAGTTTAATCATCGCTTTAGAGAGTCGAGCTTAAACTTGAACCAAACGATACTAAAAAGCTTAAACGTTGGTTATTGAGAATTAGAAAACTAATTATAATTCTTTCGGACAAAATAACACCAATAACTTGAAAAGGTTTGCTCAGTATACAGTAAATTTCTTGTAGTTTTGTTTCAGGGTTTTACAATTATAGAAATTAAATTGTTTTAAGATTTGGATGCCAAAATTAATTTCAACTTAAAATACGAATAACACGAAAAAACCAAATGTAATTTTGGATTTCTTTTGCGCTAAGCAAGGTCTTGCTTTAGATCAACTACGGAAGTATAATTGGTTATTATAGAATTCAAGTTCAACCTGAACTCTTTAGTAGTAAAAACGTCGCAAAAACTACAAATCACCTATTGAAAATTCAAATTTTATTGATGAAGTGGTTTTAGATTTGAAATTTGTTGATGGTGAAGCAAAAATATTTTAAGCAAATATTATTTCAGTAAGACAAATTTGCAAAGAATTTCTTCCCGAAGTTTTAACTGCTAACATGATTTTTTAAATGATTCAATTTCAAAAATTTCTAATTATCAAAGTAAACCCCTATCGGCATAGTTGTTTTGAAGAAACACATTTACGGCACTGAATTTAAAAAGGCCTAGGTTTTTTACAAGTGAATTTATTGTACGTATCGGACAATATAACTGTATAATCTGTCAAACCATAATTCAAGTTTTTATTCACTAATAACCCGCTTTCAACAGAGATTTTGATACTCTTTTATTCAGTTTTGCACTTCAAAGCTAATGTTTTGAATAGCTCATCACGGAAACATTGAATTTTTAACGGTCTGTTATCTTAAACTAGTTATTATCAAACACTATTTGAGAATTTAAAAAACTTGTATCATTGGATTTTTCCATTTTATATCGCATTTTAAATATTGTCATTTAATTCGCGTCTTGAAACGGAACCATTGAAATAAAATCACCAATATTTTCGCCAATTGACTAATGCATTTGTAATAAAAAAATAAAGGGAGCAACTGTTATTTGTGAGTTACTTAGAAGCGTAAAAAAGATACAATTTTCAAAGCTTGGTAACTTGTTTAAAAATAAGTTGTGTTGTGGCCAGAAAATACTACTACATTGTAAGATTTTCTGTAGTGGTCGCCAGCCATTTCATACATTTGAATTTTAAGAAACAAGTGCTAATCTTAGAAACACTCAACTTTAAAAAAACATTGGGTAAAAATTGACAAAATCAATGAAAACTTTGAATTGGGGTTCCAAAATTCTTAGAACTAAAATATAAAAATCTGAAATGATGATTTGTAGCATAAAAATAGAGACTAAAGATACGACGAAAATGGTGAGATGCTGATGGTGCATCATATACATTTTAATAATGAATTACTGATGCACATTGTTGATATCTTTTTTGGATGATGTTTTGATGTTTTTTTTGTTTTGATTATAATATGATTGAGTAATGAGAGCACTTACATGCAATAAAAACCTTTGTTTAATAACACCATCCATATAACTGTTAACTACATTACATTAGAGTTTTCATTTATTTTATAATCCCAGCTAGTAAAATCTGAGAAACTTTCCGCTAGCTTAGCATTAATTTTCCAGGTAAAAGTAAATATAATGTCATACATTTTAAAACTATAGAACTCTTAATAACTAGACTCTTTAAAAGGGCTCATTTTCTTCAGCTGAAATCACTTTTACAGTTTTTATTCATGGGTTTTATTCAAAAATCTTGGACTCTCATCTGCAAATTTTGTGTAGTGAGATAATAATTACTAAATGGCACTGAAAACAATGTGAAGAAAATATTATATTTTATTACCACTAATATCTATGCGTCCCATGTCCGACATTTGTATTTAATTGATACAGGACATACATATATTTGAACGCTCCCAAGTGAAAACCAAAATATATCAATTTCAACCTCACAAAAGTGGATTTAATGAAACTTTGTAGAAAATGATTTCAAACAAATATCATATTTAGTCAGCCAGTAGTTTCCAAATGGCTCCATAGTTTCCGTGAAGTTGTAATATGTCATGTAAACTTTTTATATAAAAACTCTAATAAATATTTTTCCTTCATATTTAATTATTTTTAACCCCAAAAACCTTTACAGGAATTGCGTTAACTTGTTTTAAATCCAAATATTGTTCTTTGTAAAACTTTACAAAAACCAGTTGCTTAATTTTTACTGCTACAGCCCTAGCTAAAACAAACTTTTGAAAAAAAACTTTAATATTACATGAAGGAAGACTTGTTATTTTTTGTAGTCGCAATTACAGTTTTTCCTCATTGAACAGAACAAAATAACATTTTATCCCAACGCGATTTTAATTCAGTCATTTTAAAAGTAAATTTCTGAGATTTTAAATGTTTTAACTTTGTAATGAGTTATTTGACATTCATTAAATACTTTTGCTAGCCTCAGAACAGGGAAGATTAGATGTTTGATTCTTATATTAAACGCTTTCTATTATTTGTTTCGCTGATAGCTATCATTTAATTAACTAAAAAAGAGATTGCCTTAGGAATTCAAGGATTTTCTAGTCTTCGTGATAGGAATGCTGATTGGAGAATGTTAATGTGGCTTGACATGTAAAATCAAAATATTTACTAGTCTTATATGACAAGTCGCACATTACAAGCATTTTAAATAACGGATTGAGAATTACTTCAGGACAAATCTCGCAGGATAGAACTACTATACAAGTCCTCATTAGCTGGTAACAGTTTAAATAGCTTGCTAGAATATAATATTTTTAAAGCCCAGTTCAAAACTTTAAGAGCTGCATAACATATTTCCCCACGAAAGCATTTAAAGTAATTACCTATGACCTTGTAGCTCATAGCAAATCTTTCAAGTATGTCATAATGCTTCCACAGTAAACTGAAAGTCAAGTTGAAAACAATTAGTAAAATTCAAGTTGTTCACAGTTGCACTTGTTAATTTATGTGTGCTGTCCTAAGCCAAAACGAAAAACCATTTGCTACGATGTTTACCATGATGGCGTAATCGGCCAGGATGTATATCGAATCACGTTATTAAAATTTGATTTTCATTACCTTGTTTCTTTCTATTGCCTTTATCTGCACCAAAGGTTATTTAAATGCAATCTTTAAAAAGGAAATGCAGTTTTTTATGTTCACATCAAACCTGTGTATTTTGTATAGTATATTGTAACAAAAATTTACAAATATTGTCTGGTACAAATTTATTGAAAAGGTTTCACCACAACAAATATTCCAAAACATTTTTTAGTCTACTATGTTGATGAATTTAATTCATTTTCTGAATTTCCACGAATATGTCTTATATTTGAAAATTCGTATATCATAGGCTACAGAATGATTTGAATTGAAGGTTTGATAACACGTTACGTTTGTGCATACGGCAACCTTAACATATTTTAGTGTGACAGAATTATTTGGACTTGAAAACTCGTAATCCTTGTATGTCTGACAGAAAGGAGTTCAAAATTTGACCTGAATGTTTCAAACATAAACATGGCAACTTTCGGAGCCAACCTTAATATGTTCTTATAATTCTAAATACGTTTTGAGCTGGTTTATTAGTTATAAGAATTAAAAAAGCCTAATTATGATTTCCATGAAATCAAAAATTCACTGGTTTGAAGTCTCAATCGTACGAAATGCACTTGAAAATGAATATAATATAATATATACATGTACGTATATAAGTGATCCCATAGCACTGGTAATAAAGTTATTTAAATTAATTATATCACTAATACGAATTAGCTAACTTTGTTTCTCAATTCCGTTCCCTTTTAAATATTATAAATACACTTTTTATGTTCTTTGTAGTTCATAGTCGGTGTAGACATACAAAAGCAACAGTTTGGCAAGATAACTTTCTGTTCAAAAGGAACAACACTATTGACATGGATCAGAACAGAACGAACAACCCAGACCTCAAAAATGCAAGAAATGTGGGAAACTAGGACATATCTTCATCTCTGGCTACATTTGACGACATGTACACCGAATAACTTGTTCAAAGTGCAACATGAATTGACGCATGTCTTGGCCTCTAAATGTTCTAAAAAGGGTGAGAACACATTAAAATTCGCTCATACTAATTATAAAAAGTTAATTGGAATTCGTTTTTGTTATATAGTTTTTAAGTTTAATACAGAGAGTTTAAGGTAATTTCATGCTGGCACAGATACCATTTGTGCACAACTAGTGTAGGCAATGCAAATTTCTCTGGAATCATTTAAATTGACAGATGAAGAAATTGAATATCTTTGTGTTAACGGTGCTGTGCGTGTAAGAAATTATATACGTACTACTCCAATTCTCCACAGAACTGACTAAAACATTTAGCCGGAACGATGTAAATATTACTAATAGGGAGAAAAAATAATGTTTGAGAACAGCTATCCAAATATATAGCGAGTGTTCATTTTATCTAAATTCATACTCACAAGCTTTGGATCAGCGGATATCCTACATCGATAAGAATTACGTTTTAAAATAAAAAGATCAAAGTAACACATACATACCTGTTCAGCAATTTTCCGAATAATTTTGCACTTATTAAAACTACTTAAGTGATCAAATCTAGGAACCGACAACCATATCAAAATAATTAAAGGTTTATTCGGCAAAAAATATATGATAATCTTAAAGTTGTGAAACAAAATGTTTATTTTGTCTAATTAAATTTATTTCGAAGTAAAAACATAATCAAAACCTAATATTTCTGACCAGATTAACATTTCAGCATTCCGGTTTTGTATATTTAAATGTTGACTATTCCCCATTGCATAAATTTATGTTAGGTTGAAATTAACTTTAAATCGACGTCTAAAGGCACGTTCATAGGTGATACACTTCAAACATAATTATAAACTTTTGAAATTTTCTGTTTGATATGCTACATTATTTTGGACCCTGCAAAATTTTACAAGACCAGTCTAAACGATATATCATTGAAAGCCTATTTTAAATTGGCTAATATTATGAATTAATTTCAGTCATAATTTAGATTCGATTTATTTACTAGATCTTGAATTGTTATTGTGTTTTTATGTTTTCAAAATATTGTCACAATGAGAATGCAATCTTGGTTAAAACCGTTAAAATTATAGAGAACGAAGAATTTTTTGCCGGGACATTTGAGTATACATGAATTGAACTCAAATACTTATATGTTTGTATCTTTGGCTTTGTAATAAAATAAATTTAATTATTTGAAACACCGCTGTCAATGCACAAGTTCTCACATATATGAAAGCACAAAAACTTAAATTTGCAGTTTTTAGTTATAAAATAAGACCGTTATGTCTTACAACTTAAATGTGTTTCTCGAGTTATATCATCAGCTTCTCTTTCCGCTTGACTTACAAATGAAATACTCCCTCACTTCCCAAGTACAAATGAAGAGATTAAAATATACAACCTATCTTCCGCTCTGCTTTCCCATTTTGTTATATATTTTTTTAAGTCATGTTTTCAGATGTTTATCCGTGCTTTGCATTTAGCAAGCATTTTGTGGTGTACTTTAGCATTTTAACTACAAGTCACTTAAGTTATTTAAATATTTTAGATTAGTGAAATAATCTTCAATTGTCATATTAAACATGGAATATTTGCGAAATCTAAAGTTTCTTAGATGTACTGAAACTGCATTCCAAAACCGTTTTTATTCTTTGTCGATAAAAACCATATCTAAGAACCAAAATGCCATTAAGTTAGCCTGTCCAATCTACAATACTTTAACAATGGATTGATGAATAGTTTTTAATTGCATAACTATATAACTTGCATTAGTTAAAAATTATTCCTCATGTTGTAACCAGATATCAAATACTGTTCTATAGTGAGTCCAATAATGTATCCCTCACTTACACAGACCAACGAAAACAAGTTCCTGAACTATTATTTCCTATACAATCAGTCATTTTCATTTTTATCCTTTATGATAAAATACACTAAAAGCATTTGATATTCTTGACTTACATAATATGAAATTGATGATACTCTATTGTGGACTTTGACAAAATTGAAATTTTTGTCTTGACTTTACCTATTTTCGAATAGAATGCCTTTGTGGCTTTTACTTTCATACTGTAATATGTTTAAAGTTTTGAACATAACCAGTGATTACTGCCTGGAAAATTACTGACTTTACTAGGAAATCATTTTCTAATTCTCATAACTTTCCTCGTATCTGTGGTGTTCTTATTTTCATTGCCTTCCGTAATAATAAAACTACATAATTTACTATTACATAAACTGTGCTCATTAAATTCCCACAATAAAGACAAAAATGTTGTGGTCATTTGAGATTATAACGTACAAATAATTCTAAGAATGTACATAAGATGTATTATAAGTATTTTACATACACTATATTATTTAATCATAGCAATGACCAGGGAATCCATTCTTTCAAGAAATGAATTCGTATGCAATAAATTTCAGACGACATGCAATTTGAACTAAGTTTGAATTATTCTGAAAGGAATTTAATTTAAGCATAAAGAGCAAGGACGTTTAGGTTATATCCCAATTAGAAGGTATACATAGGTTCAAAATATTTTAGTTTTGCCATACTTTCGATCAAGTAACTCAAAACGCAAGCATACAACGGTTGTAATATGTTATACTAAAGGAAGCCCTTAACTTTGAGGTCACTATTCAACTCATAAATTAAACAAGACATTCCAAGTCCTTTCCGTTTTGTTTTTAAAAGAAGTAAGATTTGTTATTAGCATACTTCGCTGAGTAATCTTCTTCAAGGGTTTTTTTGCAACAAATACGCTTTCAAATCATGAAGTGACAAAAAATGCAATGTATATATTAATAGTGCGTCAGAAGGTACGGTCTAAATTCAAAATTTAATTTCTGAATGATGTATAACTTCATCAGCTAGTGGAGAGGATGGAGAAATGAGTGAAGTCGTAAATAACTTCAAAAACAACCTAACTTTTAATTTAAATGTTTGAATTATGAAGTACCAATTGCAATAAGGTTTTGTGTACCACATTAACTCCTCAGACAATCGAGTACGTTGTACTTTCAATTAGGGAATATATTAATGAGGTTTCCTTACAACGTATTGTAGATTCTATTCGCAAGTACAACACCTTATGTACCGGAAAACTGTGTATTAAATTCATATTTGTTTTTTATGAACAACTTAAACTGATGCATCTCGGAAACTTAAATTGGGAAATCTCGATCATCATAAAGACTGTTATAGTATATGCACCTTTGTGATTTTAGAAAAATGTGCTCATATTGGCACCGAATCATACCAGTGTTTACAAAGCTAGTGTAAACTCTGGAACGATTTTTTCTGATTGGAATAAATGTGGGGGATAATTTGAGCTTTAATATTTCCTAAAAATTGCCATTTAGATTAGTTGGCTGAGACAAACCTGGACTATATTTTAAGGAACTCATCACTGCAGCTTTCTAAAACCAAAAACTACCTTCTGACTCTATTACTAGTAAACATTATTCACTTATTAAATATATAAAACGTTCACAATAGCAAGTAGGCACCAATTATTTAGCATCTTCAAAATGTGAAGAGCTCACAACTGACCGAACTAAATAAAAAGCAAATTGGTGGTGTAAACTACACGTGGAATTTTCCAAATAAACCTATTAAAAGTTAAGGCTTGCCATCCGTAGGATTGTTTTGAGGTTCTCGATTATGCTTTTATTACACTAACAAGCATATTGCACTTACAAATGTTCACGCAATGCGTGTAAAAATGCCATGGAATAGGTCTATTGAATATATTTTTTTAAATACATGATTATGCCAATATGATGGTCTATATTTAAAGAGTTGGATGCAATACGAATTCTGTTTCGAAACTCATCCACAGGAAACTATAACTTACGATGCAATTACAAAACCGAACTATATTTGATTACAATATGAGACATTGACAAAACGTCGCTCAGATTTACACACTCATAAAGTGCATTAAAGAATAAAAAATCTCTTAAATTACCTAAAAGTACATAAAGGGTCTGTATAATATGTCAGAAACCCTACCTGGAGTGTTACCTCTTGTCGAAAAACGCTAACCGAAATTTTGCTTGTCGAATTTAAAACACCCATTTTACTAGTCGAAAAATATTAGACGACACTAGACTTGTCGAAATTTATTAGGAGAATTTTTTTAGTAGAATATTATCAAACACAAATTTTCCATTTCATTGTGT
>JAQFXM010005719.1:0-14440 GCA_034693345.1 Entomobrya multifasciata | reverse complement strand
CACTACCATAATTTTCCTTGTCCCAGTCGGTTTCCTTGTAATAAATAAAAATCAAAAATATCATAAATGGGTTTGTTGTATTAATTGTTTTTTTAAAATTTATTATTAATTAAGTAATAATTAATTAATTATTAATTAGATATTAGTTAATTATTAATTAATTATTTATTAATTAATTTTGGGTTGCAGACAGAGGTTTTAATTGCACGGAAAACGTACTTTAAACACATTTTATTTTTAAATCAAAGTAATTCAATGTAAAAAATTAAGTACTTATATTGATTAATTAATGATCACTTAAATGAAATTAATTCAATTTTAAACTACAAAAGATATTTGAAATACATGCGAGACTTAGGCATGTAACGACTTAATTTCAAGATAATTCAATTAAAAAGTACTCTATTACTTATTTTATTTACTCTTTTTTAATCGAACAACAGTAACTACTGTAAATGTACACGTAATTACACACATTTGTAATAGTCATTGAAAACCTCTTGTTAAAGACCATACTTATATAAGTCTGGTATATACTAATCCTCCACTCATGAGAAGTGAGCTGGTGCAGAGACAACTAGAAAATATCGTATGCATGTGAAAATTAGTACCTCATTTAGCAATGCAGAGCTGCCTCGTTTTCCTCGCGATGGTCCTGGTTGATCTTCTAAAATGACTTCTCTTCGTTGCATTTCATCGACACAGCTTTCATCTTGAATTTGATGGGCTTCAGTAGTATTAAGATTGTCGATTGGTGTATCATGATCAGTAATCCTGGCATCATCTTGAATCTGAGCGTTGTCTGATGTCTCATAGTTAACTTGTGCATCATCTAACTCAATATCATACTCATGATGGTCGTCCTGTATCTGTTGTGGAAGGTCATTTGCGCTGGATTCATTATCTTTTCTTTTCCGGTTATATAGGTTATTCACAGAATTGAAGCACTTGCTACAAAAATTACGTCGTCGGTCGTAAAAATAATTATTGATTATTTCAAAATAATCCAACTTCACTTGAAAGCCAGGCGCCATTAAACTTCTCTTCACACCGGTTATGATAGCGTTGCATTTTGGATTGCCACATTTTTCCCGATCTTTCCGTTCCATCTAGATATAAAATAGCCATTTAGCATAATTAAAAAGTTTCATTTTGTGATTATCATTTCAAATACTTAATCAATTATGAAAATTAGTTTACATACCTTCAATTAAATGCACTTCCAAAAAATGGCTGGACCAGTTTATGAAGTAATTAGGATTTGTACACTCAAAACGTAAAAATAATATACTTATATGCTCACACACATTAAAAATCGTTTAAAAGTACCTCAGTTATTTTAATAACACATTAACTTTGCTCTTACAATTGTTTTTTTTTGCATAAAATTGGTAAACACCTGCATTCGAATCCAAAAAGGTTTCGAAAATCATATGTAGGCGCTTGTCTCAAGATGCCCCCGCTACTTCATACACCATGTTTTCAAGTTTACCTCTACTAGTAAAATTGCATGGTAACATCGTTGATATGCATACAATCTTATGCTTATCTTCAATGCCCCCTTATCATATGTTCCCAGCGTGAAACACAGACAAGGTTGGTACCATCAGATCCGCAAGACTTCATTCTATCTGGTGGTACCAGTTTCATCAATGTTTCACGCTGGGAAGCCTCAAAATCGCGAATTAGCCCAACGTCATTTTACTGTACCCTTTCCTTCTTTCCAACGCCATAATATTTTAGGAAAATGGCTAAAAACAAGAAAAAAACTACTTTTACTAGACTATCACCATCGTCATAACCAGAGTAGTACCCTGCTGATATGTATTTTTTGAATGCAATGTGATGTCAACTGTAAACACCCACTTGGGCACATTCACAACATTTCTTCTCTTTGCATCCGTTCCACTGCTGTGATTTCTTTTTTCAAAGAGAAATAAGCAATTTCTCCAGTGACACTTTTTCCTTCTTTCTCTCAATTTTATTCCCAACCTAGCCCAAAAAATACAAACCAGATCCCCAAGTAAAAAAAGAAACTTTTCATATTCATTGTAGATCAATAAATATACAAGCTAACATACTTTTTCCCCTGCCGACACACAACTTGCCATCGTGATCATCAGCCTCATCCCCTACATTTTTTCTCTTTTTTTATCTATCGAAACATGGAAATACGATTCCCAGCATAACTTCCTACTTTACTTTTCCATTTTCATCCCCCTGCCACATATCCTACACCATTACCATCCCTCCGGGAAAGTAAAAAGAAAAAACACACAAAACCATGATTACGGTTCTATATTCCATCCAGTCGACCACATCACATAACATGTAGCCTCAAATGCAAAAAAGAAAGAAAAAATACTTTATGGGGATGGGGACATCAACCACTGCTACCACCAAGACCAAAAACGGCTTTCCCAACAACAATCCCAAAATTCTCAACCAACAACATCCTCTTATCCTCACACAGGAAAAAATACACACGGCCTTGCTTATATCGGTTTTCGGGTTTCTATTATAAAAAATCTTATAGAGATCTTTTTATATAAAAAGCAATCTGCAATATACCCCAGTCAGTACTCTTTTGATTTTCATCCCTTACACTCTCTGGCTTGTTGTAAGAGAAACATTGGCATTGAATGGTTTGCATTGTACGTCTACTTAACATGCAACTCAAAACGCAAGCAACCCCTCCTCTCTAGATGCCATATACCATGTAGCAGACCTTTCTATTTTCAAACCATTCATTCAATTCAAACTGTTGTATTGCTCGTCCGACTCAATGAATCCATATAAAAATCCGAGAAAAAATGCACCCCATCATCATATCGCACATTCATTCAAACATCCATCCATCCATCTATCCCCTTTTTTACTTTACTTACACTTCTTGCTTGATCATCATCATCAGTAGCAGCATCACCCACCACCACCACCACTACCGTCATCCCTTTTTTCTATGCTAAAAAATAATCTTCTTGTTCTTGTTGTTGGGGTTGGTTGGGGTGGTGAGCAAAAGCAAACGAGCTTGGTTGGCTTGGTTTAGTTTGCTTTTGCTTTGAACATGCATGGTTTGATCATGATGATCACCGCACTCTTTTGCCATCGACGAGTTCTCTTTCCTTTTTTATATATTTTTGTTGTTTCTCTTCTCCCTCTTCTGTCTCCATTTCTCTCTGCATAAATACATGGTCGCGGTGGCAGTGGTGGAGTTGCTGAGGCTTCCTCCTTTCCCCCAATTGCAACCAACATAAAAGCCTCAGATACATATTTCCATTTTAAAAGTAAACTACCCTCTTTATCATCCTCATCATCGTCGTCAGCAGCATGTGACGGTTTTTGTGTACAAAAAGGCTTCCTTTTTACTTCCTCCTCATCACATTGCAGTTGAATGAATACTGGTATATAAACGCATCTATATGAGTCCTATTATAATTCGTGTGTATGCTAACTTGGTTGGGCAAGTTGGGAAATTGTACAAATGAAATGTGTACACATAGTTGAGATGATGAGCTGATGAAGCGTGTGCTCTGTTCATATTAACATGAATGTGTGCGTGCTTGTGCCTATATCTTTACGCTTCTCAGCTATTCGTGTATATTTATATACTTTTTTACATGAAAGCTTTTAGTTTATATATGAGGAAAGCTACATGACACATAGTTAATAGTGTGTACTTAACATTTTTAACCTTTACAACATGTACATGTCGAGACCTTACTACTGATATAGTTTTTTTTGATCATCATATTCGTGTCCGTTGTCGTTTTGTCGGCGAAAGAATAAAAAAGGGTGCATCATTCAATCATCACATTATTGTGCCATAGGACAATCTATGATAGTGACTACAATGAGAGAAATAAAATACCCGGCCCGGGTTGTTTCGGCACACCAGAGAGACCAACAGCGGCGGCTTGTCTTTAGACATTTTTTTTCTCTCCGATATTTCGGGCTCTTTTGATGATTAGGATGACATGAATGGCAGTGCATGGTGTCCATAATATAATTTGCATTCATGCATACAAATCTGATTGTCTGACGATGCGAGTCCAGCATTACTAATGAAAGTGAAAAGCGTAAATGAGATTTCTATCTGGTGCCAACATTGGTGGTACCGCGACAAGCTGGCAAAGTTGAATGTCATGTCATGTCAAATATATTTAAGGAAGAGAGCAGATGTATGGTTTCTTTAATTGCTTTAAAAGATATAAAGGATTTCCACGAGTAGATGTATTTATAGATAGTTTACATCAAGTTGCTCTGTGGGAAATATTGACTAAAGCCAGCAATAAACCAAGGTAAAAATAGTCATTATCCTTATTTCAGACATAAGGCAAAAGCCATGCCCACCATCTCAGTTGGTATAAAAATTGCACTATTATTATGCAACAATAGAGAAGCAGCATGAACGAGAAAAAAGTTCAGAAGCCATATTCAAAGCGTTTTCCCAATTTTAAACTCTCAAGGTGAAAAGGGTTTGTTCTTGTTTAAATTTAGTTGAATTTTAGATTCAATTGAATAATTCATATGCTTAAATGTGCTTTTTGTTGAATCAAATGACAATGTTATAATATCGGATAAGTGTATGCCACCAGAGCTACCGCATACATGGCCAAAGACTGCGGGATCCAGAGGAGATTTTGTGTGACTTAAAAGCAATGTGACAATGACAACTCTCTGCGACACTGCCAAATGCTAACGTACAATTGAAAGATGCTGCCTTTTCCCAATAAGAACAATAAATGCGTATAATCTATGAAGATGATAATGTTCCCATCCCAGCCATTGTCAATCTCTAAAAAGGAACGTTGACAGAAGGAAATCACGGCATAGATACTTGGCCCCGCTTGGGTCTCCGCAGTTCCCTTTTTCATTCATTGCTCATTCAATCAACAAGGCAAAAAAATCACTTGTACCTATGGATTGTATTGAATTGAGTAGATTTCTTCATGAATTATGTGTTCAAAAAATCAGCAAGGAGCGTATAGCAAGAAAAGAAACTACGAAACCTCACAGTTTTACCAAAGACCGCATACCATATAGAGCAAAAAGCATGGATGCATGGTTAACATGAGCTGGAAAACAAAATACTCAATTGAATGGGCTAACCGAACCGATTTTTATTGCTCTATTGGTTTAAAACTTTTGAATAATAAATTATATGCGTACGTGTTCGCTTCAATTGAAATGTTGAATTGGATGTCTTGTTATTATGATCGCATGGTTGGGTCGTCGTAGAACCTTTCTTCTGCCTATTTCTTATGAAGCTAAAAACACTAACTTTTGAGTAATACAGAAGAAATGTAAAAGATTTTTGGTTTCATGGCATGGCGCAATACAAGTAAAGCAGTGCAGCATTCATTCATGATGTTATTGTGATCTTCTGTGTGATATGCGATGTGATAATACATATACCCTTTTTTCTACAAGAGATGGATGATAGGATAGAAATAAAAACTTTCACTAGATATTCCGTTTCGTAAGAGCATGAGAGTAAACCCCAAAATACGTCCAATTTAACAAACCATTCACAATACACGCATATTTATTCAATCCAATCCATTTCACTTGACAATATCATGAATTCATATTATTTGACTGGAAAGAGTATACAGCATGAGATGATTTCGAATTGAAGCCACTTAAAGAAACTAAACATTTTCTGGTATAAAAATAATATGTGCACATATATATTATTTGATCTATTGAGTATATATACTCCAAGACGTAAAGACCAAAAAAGTATTAAGCAAGTTTGCCAAAAAGCAATTGCAAGTGAACTCAAGTGAATTTGTATTGCATTTACATAATACACATTACTTGTAAAGAAAAAAAGAGTCTCCTTGAATTATAAAATAGTATATTATGTTCCAATGTTAGTATATACGGTTGGTATGTGTGAGCAGAAAAAGGATGCAATTTTGTTCCAAGTTCCAAAAGGAGCCAAGGCAAAAATAAATATTATTAATGTCCTCCTTCATCAAGTTGATTTTCCAAGAATAATAATAAACTACAAGAGTGCTCGTACCATGAAGAAGGATATAATATTTATGTTACGCACATTATCATAATGAATAACCCAAAATAAGTCATGTTGACAGACCGGATGAAATTTAGTACTTAAAGAAAATATAATTTATGCTAAACATAGTATATATATATTTTTTATACATGCAATACTTATTCTTGTGTAGATTTATTTTATAATTTCCACTAGTTTTGGCCACATTTTTGGCCATTTAGTCGTCAAAAAAGCAATAATATTAATGCGCCCGTAAAAGCATTTTCAATTCTACCCTGAAGACGTATACAAAAGAAACTCCTTAAGTAACTGAAAAGAAAATACAAACATGAGTTTCGCTGAATTCAATCAAAAAAGAGAAATTTTGGCACAACGATACCAAAATATCAACCACAGCCATTGTAACTGCATGCCATGCCACCAGCATACCACCATAGCAGTGTGGTGGCAGTGTTGATGATGGAAAAGGCAATATTAATGTTGATGATCATGTTTCCTTGCTTTTCCCCCGACTTTTATTTAACTTTTACTACGATCAACACCATCAACAAATCTAATTTGTTACATCAGCGGCATTACATTACATTGCATTGCACTTACAAACACACATCCTGTTTTTGCTACTTGACTACTACAAAAAAAGGCAATGTAAAAAAATGGTTGAAAGACAATGAGTTCGTTTCGTGACAAGGGCACGTTAACATTTTTGACCAACATCACTACCACCTCACCACCGCCAACACCATACCACCGAACTGACACCGCCACCACCATCCGTCCAATATATTAGCTCAGGAGTTCGATTGTAATCATAATCGTAACACCAGTCATAATGTAATATTCCACGGTCTTCTCTCTGCTGATGATATGCACGCATCATGCCATACTCCTCCATTAGCCATACATTTTACATCCCCTTTTATTTCCTGCTCTCTCATTTCATACTCACTCCAAAAATTGTAATTCATCCAATTTATAACTTTCTTGCTTCTATGGTCAAATTTGGTTGTGCTTCGTGTTGTTGGCTTGGCAGATTGCATATTATCGAAAAATGACTCCAAAGCCAATGGCATATAGTCCGAGCCACCACCACACGCTTTAATCGTCCATGGAATATTACAGACCAAAGAAGAGCGACGACGGTGATGGTGTGATGAGGTAGATTGTATGGATATTGTGGATGGTAGTAAGTCGTAACTGTGTTGGCGGCGGTGGTGGTGGTGGCGTGGTGGTGATGGTGTTGGTTGTACCCATTCAATCTGTAGTAATAGTTTTCAGGAGGAGGAGGTTGATGAGATGATGGTGATGACGACAACGACGACGGTGTTTTGTCGTAATTCGTAATCGCTGTTTCTGTGCACTAAAAACCATGAAGGGAAAAATAACAGCTCAGCTCAGCCCTTTGCTGGTAAATACTTACGTAATGTAATGAAGACATCAAAGTTTGCGTGTCGAATGTCGAGGGGAACCACAGAACCTTTAATATCCCCAAAAGTCTCATTCCGGTCGGCACTATAAAAAAAGTTATAATATGCATGCATGTAATTTTCTTACAACCATCCGTCCATACAATCACATCTGCCGTGTTTATAAAGTAACTGAGGTGTGTTGAGTCTGAGTAACAGGCATATCCACCATTTGAAAATATAATGGAGACATTGAACCAGAGAGATAGAGACATGAATTTTTAAACAAGTAAAAAAAGAAACAAGAAAAGAACATAAAAAATCTACAAAAACGACAACCTTTAAAAATATATCTTTCCTTTAGGATATTACTACCCATTCTTATTCTTCTCATTTTATTACTACTGCGCTTTTTGAGTGCAAAAAATGGGAAAATAAAAAACTGAACGGATTTTCATGAAAAAGATTTTCGTTGGTTTTGGTTTGCTTGCCACTGAAATGGAGCTGCTTTGTACTTTTTTTGCTATTCAAAACTTTTATGATTGCTTTATGACGAATTTACATTTTTTGCGATGGGTAGCTCAGTCAGTACAGTAGGATGTATTTCGCTACACCTTTTTCATTTGCTCTTTTGAATTGGTTGGTTGTTTGGTAGAATGGGTTTGGTTTTGGCTTTTTGGTGAAGTAAAAAGAAGGAAAGGAAGAAGTGGAGAGGGTTATTAAAAAGCCAACAAAAACACAAATAGGCATTTTTTATTACTATTTTAAAGCATACTTTTTGGTGTTGATTATAGTTTTCCTTGAAGTAAAGTTGTGTTTTAAGTGAAGATGTTTTAATGCTGATAATTTTTCATTTGGGAATACACAAACAACAGTAGCAATGTTAATGGCAGGAAAGCATAAGCATTGCGTAAATTAGTGCGAATTCTGCGAAAGAACGTACATTGGGAACAAGGCAAAAAGAGATGAGAGAAGGGAAGGATAGGGTAAAAAGCGTTTTTTAACGAAGGCAATGGTAAAGCAAAAGGAATGGTTGTTATTAAAGCAAAAAAATAGTAAAAAAAGGAAGAAGGCAAAAGGGTACATTGGATGGATGGAACACAGGCGTACACAACGATTTTCTGGTATAATTAAAAAAGTAACTTGAGAAGCAGAAAATGAGCAACGGTTACGATTACGATGTCATGTAGAGTAGAGAACAGAGTTATTTTATGGGTTTTAAAATGGGGTTGTAAAATGGTTTTATAATTTTATGCACATTGTGCACTACTACGTTGCCTTGTACTCTGGTGGTAGGATAATGGTGGGAGCTATGAAGAGATCGTTTAATATGGTCGTTTGAACCAAATTAATGTGTAGTTATAATAACTACTGGGATGTGGAGAAGGAGGTGGGAAGATTATGATGATGACGATGATACGTCTGAGTGAACACATATTAGATTCACAATATCCGGCTTCTGTGTTTTTTTACGTCTAGTTGTCTATGTACTCATTAACGCTGGTCTGGTATGGTACAAAAAAAACTAGCTACAACGAACAAACGACTTAATGGCCACAATGACCAATTTGAAAATTTCCACATTGGTCGAGTTAGAGGAAGAATGATCGTAAAAAAATAAATGGGAAAAGTTTTACTGTTTTGGAAGATAAGTGCAGGCAAGAAAAATACATGAAAAATGCACCACTGTTATTCGCAGTTATATTTTAGTTTTGTTGGAAAGTCAAGGTTAAACTATTTTTATCAACAAAGTAAACAATACTGGTCGTACGTTTTGTATAGCATATTTTGTAAAATTCATTGCGTACAGAACTGTCTAGAAGAAAAATATTCAAGGGCATTGGCACGTCATTGATTCTTCAAAAAAAGTGAATCTGGTTTTGTTTACTCTAAAGTTGGACTTACTATTTTTATGGACGATGATGAATATAACCTGTCGTTGGAAAACGGAAAATATAACGGGTCATTTTTCTTTACGATTTATGATACCAAAACATATACTATAAATAAGTCCAGTTCGGACAAGCTTATACTTATCTCCTTTAAAAATCAACAACAATTATGGACAATGGGATGACATACCATATTTCCTCACTATTTGCTGCATATTTTGAAATGGCTAGTTCAAAAATGGAGTATTTTTATGATTCAAATTTGTGTTATTATTTTACATATACAAGGAATGTATACAAAACATGCACCAATAAAGAAAAAAATTGTCCCAAAAGGCGACCCAGTGTACTCATTATTGCTACTCTTGTACTCAAAATCCATGTCAGAAAAGCAATAATTGTGTCATAATCATAATCCAATTTTTCTCGGCTAAATTACATCCATCCGTCATATTATGTATTGTGTTTATAGCTTAAGAGGGTAGCATGAACTTACATAACATATACACTTGTATATGTATCGTTGGGTTATTATTTATCATGTTTGTGTACTTTTGTACTTTTTAAAGGACATTAATAGGACCCAAAGTCCCTAGTGATATGAAATTATGTCTAATTTGAATGTAAGCATTTCTTACGCATGTTTTTGATCGCTAAATTAGGCCTGTGCTGAAAATTTACTTCAAACTGGACATTTTGTTGTCGTGTGTATTCTGTCAACATCATGAAATCCCAATAAAAATCACAAAACCAAACCGTATCAAATTGTTTTCTGAATTTGTGCCTGACCGCCCGATGACCACGAAAGGCAATCTAGAAAATTGAGATAATGGACTGGACCGTTATGTTGTTCACTTGCTCTCTTGCTCACTTGTGTTTTTCTGCATCTTTTGTAATTTTTATTACTATTACTCTAGCTCTGTCCAACTCAACTTATACTACTACCGCGATAAAGCGTAATGATAATTCCAATAGCATCTTTTGCAATTCGTTCGTGTACTTTACTGATAATAGGGAATAATGATGATAGTTCATTTGGGAGCACGTGCTCCTGCTCATCGCTCCTTTAATTATTTCAGCTAAACTCTAGTAATAAAGTGACAATTATATGATAAAAGGCAAAAAGGACCATAGCAAATGCAAGGCTCATCATCTTGGGACCTTTATCTCTGCATCCACTCATCCACTCTTTCAATTTTCTTAATAAGGCTGCAATTGCCGTCAATAAAACCATAAATGGCTTTTGGGTTTCGTAGTGGATTTTAAACTGCATGATCAGCTTTTCTTCAACAAGATCCCTTGAGTCAAATTAAAATCAACTACACAAACAAGCCATGTCAACTACTTGCTAGTACTTACTTAGGCCAGGCCAGGGCAAAAGGGAGTCGTAAATTTTTTTCTTGGGCTTCTGTTCTCTTCTTGTTCCTCTTTTTTTCTACTGCTTAACATCTTGTTATGTACAGTTACGTTTTATAATACAAACAACTAGTAGAGAGAATGATGACCATAATAAAAATTTCAAATAGCTGTTGATCTGAGTGCTGAGCTGAGATTTGACAAGGGATCTTTTTTTTCAAGTCCGTTACTTCCCTCTCTCTCGTTCTTACCCAGTTTTTATTGCTTCTTCTTCTGTGCAATTTTATGACATATTGATGCGTTTTGTTGTTTGACTTTAGAAGATAAAATTCTGCGTGACATTTTGTGCTTTACATGAAATTGTTCAATTTGGTGCTACCAGTTGCGTGAACAAGTGAACATACAACAGTTTTTCAGGAAAAAATGACGATAATAACATGATAAGCAAGATGGTTAACAATACAAGCATATAGGTACATATGTATGGTTGTAACAATGAAGAGTACATGTAATAATCATAAAACCATCTCATGGGTATTAAGATATGTAGTTTTTCTGCATTTCTGACGTGCTTCTAAATATTTGAAAGAAATTTTACCAAACATTTTATTACATGGCCTTTGATTTGGCAGAGATTTTTATTACTGTTGTTTCTCCTCATGAAAATGTGTATGCCTGTATCTTACTTTTGCAGCAATTGTAAAAGATCAATCTGTGCGTTTGGTATTTGCGGTGAAGTTGGGGATGGTGGTATTACAGAAAAATAAAGATAACACATTTACCCATTATTCATTGCATATTTTTATTAGAGGTATGTATGGTGTAAATCCCAAAATCGGATGAAGATTTGGAAAATGTCATATAATAAGACGATATAGAGCATTGTTGTTCCAATATTATCTTTTGGTGGTTTGTTTTTATGGATGTAGGAAAAGAAACAGCGTGCACAAAAATTCTTCAAGGTATAATTCAATAAAATTATATAAGATGATATTACCAAAAAGGCACTCGCCAGCCACATAAAATAAAAATGTGACCTTTATTGGGTCAGAATTTAGTCAAAATATGGGACTAGGTCAACGAAATCTCTCTTTAAGATGCATACTATAAAAAGACTTTTGGCGGAAAGTTGGTAATATTGGATGTTTAATATTGAATCTAATGACAAGGGATGATGAATTGTCAGGATCCGTTCATTTTGTGTATGATTTCCCTTATTTTGGCTGTTTCGTTTTAAAATGTAGTAATCAATAGAGAAGGTCGTACATTTGGTTATTTTTATTAGATGTGGCGGCTCGTGCCACAAATTAAAACGTAAACGGAAGAAAAAGTTTAAACTAGGGTTATTAAAAATGGACCAACATAAAAATTAATTGGGTTATATAAGTGATAGCTGTAGCTAGGTCAAATACAGTTTGGAATTACGCTAGTAAAAAACTGTAAAATTATTGGGTGCCCTAATAAAATATACTGTACAAAATAACGGATTTTAACATATGATGCAAGTCAAGTGGTCAACTCTTTCTTTACGAAATAAAGAAAAAACTTTCAGAGTGTCTGGTTTCTTAAATGCTACTTATCGATTCTAACCAGTTTATCTTAACGAAAAATGTAAGAAACTGAATTATTATTTGCGATTGGAAAGTTAAATTAAAATTTTTAAGTTGCAATTAGATATATACATTTCTGCTCTTGGCTCTTAAAAATTAGCTAAAATATTTTCACAAGAGACAAGTTTCAATGATATTCATTTTTTCAAGTAGCAACCTTTTTTAAAGGTGTACTTTGTGTAGAAATTTTGAAATTTCCCTTGTTTTCTTTCTAATTATTAAGTGGCGAAGCCACTTATTAACTTCACGATGTCCGTCTGTCCGTCCGTCCGTCTGTCTGTCCGGACAATAACTCGAGAACGCATGGACCGATTTGGTCCAAACTTGGGTCAAGGGTACCTGAGGTCATAACCTCCTTCACCACAAAAATTGACCCCGAAAGGTCAACGGGGTCAAAAGTTATGGCCCTGAAATTTGTCAAAAGGGCCATATATAGTACTTAAATGATCCATACTTGACCTCCAATGACCCCACACTAGACCACAAATGACCCCTCACTTGACCTCAAATGACCCTACACTTGTCCGTACGATTTCAAATTTTTTATGAGGTCACCTATAGCAAGTGACATATCAATCGACTCGTGTAAGTGAGCTTAGCACCTATCAGCTTAACTTGTTGTAAATAGCTTCGCCACTTAGCTACTCCTAGCTTGATGGGTTTATTTGTTCTTTAACTTACGTCTCCATCAACCAATCCAGCTTGGAACGAGCAGCCAAAAACGACTACAAATGCAAATTGCCAAAACACTGTTCATATTTATTGATGGAAAAATTACTGATCTTTTTCAAGTAGAAAAATAAACGTTAAGAATAATATTTTCTCTTACGATTTTGCAAAGAACTTGACGTGAACAAAAATGATGAGAAAATGGGATGAATACTAAGCAATTCTAGAGTGTCTTTTATACTAACGTAAATGTTTTGACAATTCAATTAAACCAAAACCTTAATGTTTCTGGTGTGGTTATGCATAAAATATATTATGATCGAGAGTTTTCAGGTACTTTACTCTAGAAAAACATGCAAATTATATTGTATTGGCCGTTCTAGAAGGAAACAAACTCAAATGTACAATGTACTCTCATTGTTTTAAAAGGCAGGTGTTATAAAACTGCACTTTGTACAGTACGAATTTTATTTTGGACGTTGTATTTTCGCAAATAACGGATATTTTTGGAATATTTTAAAAGGTGTAATACTGTTCTATATAGACGCCTGTTGTCAGTACTTTTCCATTCAAAGCGATACAAAGCCTGTTCACATTTATGGACAAAATGGCTGCACAGGGCTTAAAATATATTTGGGTAAAACATTAAGTGAATACAGTAATAAGAACTCTCCAAGTTATAAGAAGGGGTTTGGTGAAGTACATTGATTGTGATCTAATGGTGCCAGTGGGACGTAACAGTACTGGAATTCACCCTGGGATTATGGTGGCACTTCATTTTTGCCCACTTACTAGTACTTTGATTGAAGTTGAGTGAAGTATAGTTACGCAAAGGGTTTTTAACTTAAAATGCAACTTTACAATCAAAAATTTCTAAATTTATCCTACTTTCCACTTTTAAATTAGTATTTTAGACGGATCTAAGTAGCTTAAGAAGAAAATAGATAACTTTTAACTTTAAAACAACGTATTCTATCTATTTTCATTGAATTTTTGCTGATTTTTAGTGCGTATTTAAGTGCATATTTTCATCGATTTTGAGCGCATATGTAAGCGCTTAAAATTGCGTTTTTAGTGCATATTTTTGTTCCCTTTCGATAAGCCTGCTTCTTACTTATGTTGCTGTCTGTGTGAGTAAGTATCACCCTGCAATGTGTCATGTCCATTAGTGGTTGTCGTAGGAGGAACGGTGATGGTGGTACACAAACACAGTGAGTTATAGATCATGTTCTTCAAAGCTTGTAGCAAATGGGTTTAAACTTCTAAATTTAGACTTTTTGGGTGAATGTTTACCTAAAACTATAGTATAAGAAAAGTACATGTGTAAATATGTGTATACATATTTAGTCTGATGGATTATGTATGCTTAATAAATAATGTACTTTGACTTGCTCCAGTAATTTATCTTAAGGGTACATTAGCATGGTACCCAGATAGCACATAGTTACCTGACGTTGTGAAGAATCGGAGGTCCAGCGGACC
>JAQFXM010005718.1:0-14444 GCA_034693345.1 Entomobrya multifasciata | reverse complement strand
CTACGTCAAAAACTACCCCAGAAAATCTATTTTACGTCGTCTGAACTTCGAGACATTTTTTTTAGTTCCCGTGTAAGAGTTAACTTTCTCTTGTTCATACGCTCGTGCAAAATTACACGCTCCATTTTCTTCATGTATAAAACTTTAGCATTATTAAGAACTTGAAGTTGTTGATAGTGAATCCTCCCGAGTAACGCTGTATACAAAAGCCAATAAACAACTTTTACTGTATTTAGAATGTTAGCATAATAATAGCGTACCAAAAATATATGTATTTATATGTACCACGCATTTATTGATAGTATAATAGCACATGATCAAGCCCACTACACACTTCCCATCCAAAACTCACTTCTACTCAAGATGCAACAAGCAATATCAATAATTTCACACCCTGAACTACTTCAAGAAAAGCAATACCATTTTTATTTTGAAGGATGCCTTTCTTGACAGGAGTGCGCACCAGACCAAAAGCAGAAGCAGAATATAAAGCGCTAGAATCAGGGTTATTGTAACGAGAACTATGAAGTGAGTTTGGAGAAAACTGGCGATAGGCATAGGCAAGAATATACATGCCATTGGCACTGAAGC
Source organism: Entomobrya multifasciata (assembly GCA_034693345.1). Classification (NCBI taxonomy): domain Eukaryota; kingdom Metazoa; phylum Arthropoda; class Collembola; order Entomobryomorpha; family Entomobryidae; genus Entomobrya; species Entomobrya multifasciata. The sequence goes on along the minus strand of JAQFXM010005718.1, from coordinate 13,853 downwards.
ATGGAACCATTGAGGGGGAAAATGAGGATCGAGTGAAAATCATTTAAACAACAGCAAACTACTAGCATAGTGCATAACATATGTATAAGGAGGCTGCGGTAGTACGTGAATGCAATCTATGAATTCCGTCGCTTTCGACTTATATAAACAATTTCATTCATTCATTATCTACTGTATAAACACGCCACATTATTTGGTTGAGAATAACAAGAACAGCAATGATGTTACTGCATGGTAGTTGGTGATTGGTACAACCTTTGAGTTATTTTGCATTATGTAGCGCAACGCAACATCACATTTTCTCTCTTATCATCTTCTCAGAGCAGTTCTTGTTTCCACTTTTTTTTCTTCAGGAGTCTTCTGCTACTTACATCACAAACGACGACGGGGAGTTTCACAATGACACATTTGGAACTAAAATAAGTACACAGTACACACAATGATTTTTTAGCGTAATGTGTGTACTGTGTACTTGTACATGTGTGTGAGCTGAAAATCTATTTGTACAAATTGCACACATTAGCATATGAACTTGATAGACGTTTTTTCGTTTCTCTTTTTATATTTTACGCAAACATGTATTCTTTTGTAATGTGCGAGTGCGATGCGAGGAATAAAAACCTGACAGCCGACGGTGAAGGAAAAAAAGAACGTAAATAACTTGGAAGCCTGTCTACGTAGCGGAGTAGGCGACGAGATTATTTAGTTCAACGGGGTATATGTAAGTACAGTTAATAGTACATTGAAAAAGTAGGATAATTTGTACCCTTTAGCATCGTAATGAATGAGTGTTTGGTAGCAGGCAAAAAGTGTTGGAGGAAGTTTATTATTATACAATTTCTACGCTTTGTTATGCTCGCCATTTTCGTAAGACAGGAGACTAGCAGACTTCATTCCTGTAGTAAAAGGTACCATTACACACACTTTAATTTTCGAGTTTTTCGGCACAACAAGCAAAGAAATAAGAGCATAAAAATACGCTGTTCTCCATTTCCACTAGTAGTAGTGATGTGTCTTTTTTCTGCGTGTTGGTGTTGGGTTCTCCATCGCCATACAAACTTTTAGACCGACATATCACAATTTAAATTAGACTTGTAACAGTCAGCTCAAGTCAAACCGAATCGTCATAGTCATGAGCCTCACTGGAAGATCAAGTTTAACGCATGCATCACCACTAGGTTGCCACACTCTCATTTCCTACAACTTCCAAACGCTGTACTACACATTTTATTCAACTTTTGTTTCAAAACGATTGTAGCCACTTTCCCTGAGGCATTGAAATTCGAATAGTCAATTAGTAAATTTATGAGCCAGGACAACGATATTGAGATAACTAGCAGAATGTACTAACATATATGCCATATTATACTTAGCTGTAAACACGTTTTGTACAAGTTATTGTCGCCGTTATCATGATCCATACATCCTGGTCTTTGGAGAAAGTAGAATAGAGGTAGTGAACGGATAGACGATCAAAACACGAAAATACTTCAAACTAGTGCATCGCGAAACTCTAATTTCCTCTTCTGTTTTATATACACTGCCTTTCCTGGCACATGTACACGATTGGCTTCCTTTCAATGAGACTGCCTCCCTGTCTCCACTTGAAATGAACAAAACTAGAGAAAATCTACCACAATGCCCCTGAGTTCCTATAGATATTGCATATTATTGCCATATGTGTTTTGAGAGTTAAGTACACAAGCGGCGTGGCGTAAATGTGAATTTCCCACACAGATAAAAGCGAAACTGAAGAAAGTGGAGATAAAATAGGACCTTTCTATGAAGTTGGGAAAGGCAAATAATAAAACCTCCATTAAATGCATTCAAACGTAAACAGTAATAATAATGAAGCGCATATGCCAGGTGACAGAAAAAATTGAGCAGATGTGCCTAGTGGTATTGTTGAAGCATAATAACAATAAAAGTAATAATAACAACCAACACACAGAAGGAAAAAAACTACATGACAGGAAAAAGTAGAAAGCAAAAAACAAATATTTCGATGCAGGCTGAATAAAAACAAGTTCATTACGGATTACAAAAGGCTCACAGCATTTCAGAAGTCGATTCGCTCACAAACGCAATATGGATTCACGTTTAAAAATGCTGCGCATATTTTCTCGACTTTATATAAGACAGGATTGTTAAGCCTTGAAATAAAACATTTTAATTTATTAAAATGCAGCACAGCTATATATTTATATGTTTTCTTGTGAAAAGGTCTAGGATTAGTCGCATGGAAGTTTTTTATTGACTAAGAAGTTGCAATTTACAGATCAGATAATGCATTTTAATAAAAGGGAGTAGTCAACAAAACAAACTACATAATATCCAATATTAGAGTAACTAGAACACATGTATATGCAACACACGAATAGTTTCGTATTTCAAAGTTGTACACATAGTTATGTCATGTAACAACATAACTGTACACAATTTAAAAGGCATAAACGCTCGATTATTTGATTATTATATTCATTATACTAACGACAAAGCAACTTAATAATACACGAATCTATTTGTGTCGTTTTGTCAGGAGCAAGATTGGATTTATCGCAAATCTTTAGAAAATATGTCTACATCAGATGCATGTGATGAAACTGTGCAAAAAGCGATAGGGCTACAATGGCCGAACTAAGCGGGATGAATCTTAGGAAGTTATTTAATAAAGGATCTAAATATATTTTGAACTTTCATCACAGTCATGTGCCATATTGGATATAAAGCTATTATATTCAAACTACAATCCACGTGATTGCACTATTAAAGTGATCTATAGGAACAAGCAAAGAGAAAATTTACAATTTAGCTTTTAGCCACGTCATAGAAAAGCCTCTACGCATCTCTTTTTGAACGACAGCTATTGTATGACAGAGAAAGAAGGTAGGCTTAAATCCAATAAAAGAAAATAGAGAAGGATTTGTTACAGATTGTCAGTATAGTACATATTACATATGTACGTAAATACCAACCCCAGCATATAGATATAAAAAAGATTGCAGCTGGGGCTTTTATGTGAATACTGTGTACGGTTCAACGCATATTTTTAAATCATTCTTCATAAAGAAATGACAAAGACAAAACAGCTTGTATATTGACATAACTAGTTTAAAATCCAGCTAGAGAGGAGAGAGGTGATTCAATCGTAATATTCCAGAATCATACTTGGCACCAAGCTGAATGTGTCAGCTCTAAGAAATATGTTCACTTCTACCACCTGTGCCTTTAAGAATAAGAAAATAACTCTTACTGTGCTGTTCATTTCCACAATGCAATATACAATTTTTATAAATGTCAACGACCAGAATACCGACTTCACCGGTTTGACTTTGTCACGAAGTACTTTAATGTGCATTCCTATTTTCCACATCAGACACCGTCAGAAATTGAAGTCACGACGAATCAAGTTGTGACATGACATGAAACCTGAATACCTATAAATATATGCGTGCATGTACAGCTTTTCTACATGTATTCAAAATTGCAAACTGTACGCTGTTAAATGCATGTCAATATGATTCTTTATTAAACTAGTTTTTCGGCACGGCGCCACTGGTTGTACTTGACGTTTGTAAAAATACGTCTTTGTCATTCCATGCGTTTGAGGGTTATTACCACATTACCACAACAACTTCATGGCTCTTGTCAGTTAATGGCCATTCAATTCAGGGTTTTTCTCTATGTCTGTGCGATGCGGTGGTGCAGAAAGACTGGAAGAAAGTTTAATTCATTTGTTCGGATTTTAAGGAGAGAAACAATATCAAACCTTCTCTGTACTTAATAGCTGTCTTGAACAGATGATCTGAAAGAGCAATCAATACAAAGCAAAATTCAGAGAAAAGTTCATCAAGCACATGTAACCCCATCGTATCACTTCCCCCTTTTTCACACATGGTACGCATTTATAACCAATATTTAAGACTTTTCTCCAACCAAGACACACGTTTCAGTTGTGAATTCATCCATATTAAGTTTCGGTTCAGTGCATTCAAAGTATCCTATTGTATATGCTTAACATGGTTCCTAGCACCACCGGATGTTAAGAATCCAAAGAGATAAAGCCATTCGATTATGGGCTTCAGTCGATGTCCTCTTTAATGGACTGCTTTAGACAGTTGACAGAAGTAATAATAGAACAAATGTACCTTAAATTTTATGCAGAGTTCCTGCTGTGTCGTGCCTTTTGGTGTCCTTCACTCTTTCACTTTTAATCTGCTGATCTCAAGTTGTCAATGACATCGAACGAACTCATTTAATCGTTCCCCTTTTTCCACCTCGGCAACCACTGTATATTTCTTGTAAGCACTTTGTACTTTGTTTTTCAAACTTCACCGAGACCGAACTTTTACGAAATACGCATGAAAATATCCTTACTTTCTTCTCAGCAAAAGTGATTTAAAAGAAGACGAAAAATCTCTTGATTTTTTTTTCGGTTTCAGTTTATAGCGCAATGTAAATATTTTATAAGTTTTGTACTTTGTAAAAATTTACCCTGAACAAAGTCGAAACTCGGCGTAATGTGTCCATCCAAACTTCAAAAATGCATTTTCACAATGCATTCAAGTAGAAAGCTAGCTTAGTATGTATTCACTTGTCGGCAAAAGCATACATGTCTGTGTTAAAGCAACTAATGATCATCTAAGGTGAAACCAAGCGTGCATTTTGGAAGTTGAAACCGCAGCCAAAGTGGTTTCAAAAGGTAACGAGAGCAACTTTAGGCAGCCATATTTTTATGCAGATAACTTTTACTTTCTTTGTTTTACAAACAAAACAAGACAAGCTACCTACCTTTGCAAACTTTATAAGAAAGTTTTTTGTAGTATAAAGTATAGAATGAATGTATAAAGGACTCGCTACAGCAGTGGTGAGAATAGAAAGGGAGTCATCTCTAATGCTGATACCTTTTTTGTACTTGTTGTTATAGTTGTGTTGAGTCATACTAATGGGGCGAGAGAAGAAACAATATCAACTCCCAGTCAAGAACACTAACAAAGTCTTAACTTCTACTTTCGTTTGTTCTTTGCTATTTAAACATAGGAATAATGGTCTGAATGTGTAGCATTCTTCTATAGTTCTTGTGTCTGGTTTGGCCCTTTTCCCTTGTGGGACTTGTTTGGTTTCGTTTTTCACCTTTTCTACCTATTTTATCCATGTTCCAAAGGAGAGAACAGCCAAAATGTATGCCTACTTAATTGAATCTTATGGTTTTGTTACTCTATAGCAATGTGTACCACCAATCCAGTCAAGGTTTGACTTCAAAACAACATAATAACAAGAGTAGTTTTTGTCGATGGTACATGAAAAAGGCGAAAGAAACAGTGTTTGAGTGAGTTCAAGTCGTGTCTTCAAAGCAGTGGTTGAGAATTATAACTTTTACTGGCGATTTGCCCTTTTGCCAGTATAAACTGGCACATGTTTCAGAAAATCGAAGGGTTTTTTAATTTGCTAGAATTTTAATTTCATTAAAGCCTTTTTTACTTTTACTAATGTTATTGGGTGGCTTTTTGGTTTTGGAATAATATGTTGACTTCATTGAATTTTATCTGCGTATGTATTAATAACAGGGGAAAGCTCAAACATTCCAAATAAATGGATGATTGTGTGCATTGCAAATTAACATTGAATTATTGAGCGACAGTAGTAGAACTAGACTCATGAAATAGCTACTTTTTTATTGAACACTTTCACAAACCATATTATATGAATCGCTATTTACATTTTGTCTTTTCATAGGTAAACCTGATTTGCATCTTTGCCTGACTACCACTGACCCTAACTGACTGCATTGCAGAAAGGTAAAAGTAGTTAAATTAACATACTTTTAAATAGAATACAGGGAACCTATGTCAGAAATTATTGGAGGGCCACCATGTATGTACTACTACTAAGACAATCATAATAAATAATTCTGTTGTTCTTAAAAAATACCTAAAACCATTTTTCATAATGCTACGTCGTTGCAATGTTAATTTCTTTAATTTTATAAAACTAAATAGTGCTTTACGAATGAAAAATTCTAGAATTTAATGCAGTAGATTCCGTTTTGCACCGTCCACAATGTAACAACTTTTAATTCTGGTTCTAGGATCAGGGGTACCTTGTAGTCGAATACTGGAAACCCATATCGCCCATCTTATTCACCAAATATAAACACAGCTCTAGCTCCCTAGTCTAGTATTCGCCTTTTCAGTACACACCAACACCAGCTCCAAAAATGGGCATCATTTATGAATGAATTTAGCACAAAAAATATTTTCATGCATGGAGTTTCCATGTATTTGGTCTCTGCGAAAACTAAGCACTGCAGCATTGTGCTATTCAAGTTTTGTGGTCTGTAATGCTGCATATATAGATTCAATAAACCTTCGTTTTCTCACACGTTATAGTCGTTACGCTGTAATCGGTTTTGCACCTTATGAACAAAAGAACCACAAAGTACATTATAGGAGTATTCAATGGGGTCTGTGTCAAGAAAATTATACTTGTAGACTTGCATCACTATGCCGAGTGGCTACCCGTAACCTCAAACAAGCATTGAAACTAAACGATGTGCAGACAGGTAGGTAAAAAAAATTATCCTGATTTGTACATAGAATTGCATTACAAATTCAAATTACTCATAGATTCGATTCCAATACTTTGCCAGAAGTAAATATTAAAACTGTTATACATATACAGTTTTGAGAAAAACTGGCATTTGTGTCATGCTAATCTGTGCTCATAATTGAATAGATGAACAGAACACAAATGATTGCAAATTACTGCGTCTCGTCGTTGCAACACAATATTATGCGTAGTGTGTACTTTGTAAAGCGTAAAACGTTAAAGTAGAAAGACATCATATTCGAATTACTATCTTGGCAGACAATACAATACAAGTCATGTAATCACCATACCAACTACCAACAAATTTTTCCCATTTTTAATTACATATACATCAGTTTTAGCTATGTAACGACTTTCTACTGAGGTATTTAACTCGGTCGATTGATTATTATATATTTCAGTGCTATTATCACACTATATTTGATACATAATGAATTGTTTCCTAAGCTGCCAAAATTCACTATATAAGAACATATAATTTGTCTTTGCGTTTCAACTAAAGTAGAAAAGAAAGAAACTCATTCTTCACAGCAGGAAAGTATATATCACTCGGTTGAACGAGCTCAAAATTTTGTAGTAAAAAACCTTTGCCCTCCTACTCTTCCTTTTCCCCCTCCTACTTCTCTTACTTTCTTTCTTTATTCAGAGTAAAACAAAAAACTAATTCATCTAATGTAACTTGTCTATATTTATAATATAGAGCCAAACTTAACTTTTACTAATGGACAAAGTATATAGGCACATATTATGTGCATGCAGTTGTTCTAGTTTTTCTAGAAATACTATTTTTATATGGTTTATTGTACAATATTAATCAACTGTTATTACTTTCATTGATTTTAGGTTCTATTCAACTTTGCGAGACTTTTTTTTATTCTTTCACACATCGTACAATACCGGAAAGTGTATTGATACCATAAAATATAGCCTTCTATACAGAATATTTATTCTAAAAAGCTACTGTGCCAAAGTCACAGTCGCACATATTATGCCATTAAAAAGGTTGGATTTCCTTTTACTTTCCCACACGGACGAGTCAGATGTGATTTTAAGGAATCCTGAATGATGTGCAAGGAGACGAAGGAATAACAATAATTCTTTCTCTTACATTTTCCTGATGTCGGTACGACAAGTAGAAGAAATGGTAAAAAAAAACTAAGTTGCTCTGCTCCTCTGAACTAAAGATGCCATCCAAAAAGTCAAGAGTTTATATACTTGACTATTACGTTTTATAAAAAGTATTTTATGCAAACACTATGCATAGGTTAGGTATCCAATGTCAAGATAAGAAACTTGAATTTTGTAAATGTTAGAGAACTACATACTAAAAGTGAAGAGATATTCCTATCTACAATACTTTCAGATTTTTGCAATGGATGCGGCAAAATATATGCCAGGTTGGCAGCAATAAATTTCCCACTTAAATCCATAGATGAAGACGAAACACGTACTCGTATCTAGGCACAATACATGCTATACATATTTGTGGGAAATGGGTTCAAACTTCAAACATAATCAGTAGCACTGCGTGAAAATACTGTTTATCATCGAACAGATATATACCTATTAGGGCTCAATTCAAATTCAGAACACCTACTTTTATGTTCGACCAGACACTTTACTTTAAATATTTGTAGACTGAAAGAACATTGTGCAAGGTTGGCAGATATTGCGGTAAGAGTGAAGCTGATAAGCTTAATACAATGTACACACTTACTCAACACGCTAGATAAGCGTTCCAAGATGTGGTATGGTATGTGGTGTGTTTTATTTCCTAACAGTCTATACGTAACACATAACTCATATGAAGTACGTGGTGTGTAAGAAAGAATGTCAGCAAGATGCGGTAAGAATGGATATTGGTCAAATTTATTCATTTTGAATAGACGAAGAAAGCATTCATAATCAATGCGTCATGATTTACGCCACCGCCAAAGTAATACATCCAAAAGGTATTCAAATACTGGTAGCTTTCAAACTTGAAAAAGTGAAGGCTTCTTCTGACTCATGAAATATTAAGTGAAAAGTCATTGAAAAATTGGGAGAAAGTAAAAGTAACAAGCTTTTGATGGTGTCACAAAAAATGGAAAATCCTTGTAAAGTAATATAATATTCATTTTCGGAAACATGATACGGCTCTGTTGTATTAGAATATGCTGTTTGCGTACAATACTCTCTCTCTCTGCAGAAGAAAATATACGCATTGAATACAATAATATCCCTTTCCAAAAAAGCCGGCGTAATCACAAAGTTTCATTCAGTTATACCTATATTGGCATACATTTGATTTTATAGAGAAATCCTCCCGCCGTCATTATGAACACTATGTATAGTTACATAACATACTCTTTTGAACAGTAAAAAGTGAAAGTTTTTTTTCTTACCGATAAACCAAGGATTCCGGGTGTTATTTCTAACATTCAGATTTAAAAAGTACTTATCAAATCCTTTCACCGGGTTGGCCTTTGGTTGTACACTAAGCGTACCCTCCACTTCACGCTCATTCCCATCGGAAACTAGATGTCTTGCACTCCAACCATCTGATCCTATCCATGCGAATGAACCAGTTTCATTTCGTTTTCGCACTGCTCGCATTAGTTCCTTTACTTCTTGGTCTGATCCATAAACGATGACTCCTAAAACGCATCAAACATAAAAAACAGTAAAAATCAATGTGAGAATGGCTACATTTTATGTAACTTTCTTATTTTCAGAAGCGTCAAAAATCCGGAAGCACGTAGCAACCCATATCGAATTCGATACTAACCATTTTAATGCCTGCTTTTTAAACGGCATTGCCTGCTGGTTCATGCAGCAACGATTTTATTAAAAATCATAATTGTGCAAATAGCCTGACAATTGAGAAAACTATGGAATTCCTTTTTCTTAATGTTACATTACGACTGCCAAAAATTGGAAATTTCATTCAAAGAAATTTTTGATGTGAGTGAAAGTGAAAGTGAAACGATCATAACAATTCATTATACAGATGAATGTACTTGAGTACCATGTTTGTATACTTTGTTGTCTCAAGTCAATTGTAAGTAGGAATCGTCATCACAAAGGCAAGAGAAAATTGAAAGCAAGAAATGCTAATGAGACTTGACACTAAGACGTTTCCTTTGAATGTCCTAAAGTTCTAGTGAAAGTTTTGACTTCATAAGTTTACGAAAATTCTTTTGAGACAGAAACCTGTTAGTAAAGCGTTGTTCTAAAAGACTGCAAAGAAAGAAAGAGAAAGAAAAGTGGAGCACATCTTTTGTTTAACTTGATTTTCTCTTTGCAAGATGCGATCCAATAATAGCATGAAGTGCCCAATGCCTTTTGATAGTACAATATGTGCTCAGTATAAAATAATAAATAAAAAGGATACGTTTAAGTGATCTGAATCCCATGGTACCAAAACGTACTTGTTGTTAGTTCATAAGTCGTTTATCAGCAATATGTCAGATGTAATAACACCACTGATTACTCACATCCACTTGACACGAACAAAAAGGTTTTCGCTTCCATCCCACGTATGTCAATTTCATCCCTCAATGCGTATTTAGTTCTTGGAAATGAAAAAAAGCTGCTGTAATATGTGCTTTTAAAGGACAAACTTAATCTTTTTCCTTGAAGTGGTATTACTAAAGTCAAAGTAAATCTGATTTACCTTTGAAACTAAAATCATGATCTTTTTACTCAACTTATCCGCGTGAAGATTATTTTTATGTATATTATGAAAAATAAAAGCTGGAGCTTCTAATAAATATTGTAATGTTATAAACGAGAATTACAGTCTTACGTCTGGAAAAAACGAGTTTATAAATCTTGCGTGTTTAGCATTACTTTTCATCTTTTCCCACAATTATACGTAGCATAACCCATTTTCCCTTTAGATTGAAAAAACATTAAAAAGAAGAAAGAGATCACCAATTTATTTTCCATGCCCTTAAAACTAATTTTACCGCCACGCACATAAACACTCCTTTTTCCTCCTCAAACGTCATACCTGTGTCTGTGTGCTGGTTTGTGGAAAGGAATAGTAGATATTACATTATTATGGGAAACCGAGAATTCATTTAAGAGCTTTATACACTTGACTTGGTTTTTCTCAAGATGTGAAACATCGTAAGACGGGAAAATAACGGTAGGTTTTCTGATAAGGAGAGAAATGTGAGAAAACAGGAAGAACTCATCATTTGAACCATCTCCTTTAAAAGATTAAATGTGGATGAGTGAACTATAATAGCAGTGTTGTTATACATATTAAACCGTTACCATATACCTTTATTATAAAACACATCTAAAGAACAATGGCCTTATATACATTCATTGAACATACATACCACGACAAAAGGTGCCCATAGATAAAAACTAGAATATTTCTACTGCTTCTCCTATATTGAGTAATAGAACTCAGTTGAATTATAAAATGGTCACGAATTATGTGTTCTTATTATCTAGCTAAATGTACGGCGTACGGGTGTCATGTATACTAAAGGGTTTGTATATGTCTGCTAACTCAATATTCCACCTAAACTTTCATTTCCTTTTTTTACCAAACTCCTTTCAGCTCAAAAAAATGACGGGGAATATGTGTGTATGCATATGTCTACAGAGAATTCATAATATGTAGCCTATGTACAAACTCATATCTTATATAAGACAGCTTGTCGAAGAAATCCTTTGGGATTCCTTTCTTTTTGCCAACTATTAAGAGCTCTAGTGAGAAATTCCGCAGATCTCCCCTAGCACACGTACAACCTTTTTAGCACAAACCTGCTATTGCTTTGCTCTGAATGAGCCGAAAAATAACAGAAACCTCAATTGAAAACGTAGAAAATAACTTAAATACGTTTATTTCCATCTTTCATTTCCTCACTAAAACGTTCCTTCATTTTTCATTAAGCTGTGCAGCACATATTGCAGCCCTTTTATGTAACTCAGTGTATGCACGTGGAAGTTATATCATCGTAATTCTTATCCTTTACGTTTATGCAACATGTAATCTTCAATAAGTATGCATTATGTACCACAAAAGAACATAGGAATGGGTAGTGGGTGTTTTACCAGAGGAGTTATTCAAACGAAATGACAGTATTCAGTTGTGACCACATTCGTTTTGCATGAAATTTGATTCAGAATGGTTTTTCATACAAAAACTTACCGCATAATTATTCGTAAAGCTTATCGCCCACGATTCATTCTTGTTTTTTTGCTGATTAGTAAAATTTTGAGTGCAACAGTGCTTTACTAAAAGTAAAATGAAAGACGATACACCTGCTTCATTAAAGTTCCTGTCCAGAATTTGTGAGATAATTTAAAAAGGCCATACTTAAGCGGTATCAAAAGAAAGTAAAAAATAATAAGTACAAAATTACATAGTTTGCTTGCATGCTAGTTTTTTGTATCTTTTACGACCAAACTGTGCATTTCAAAATATTTAAAACTAAGTTTCATATCATTATACGGAGAGGAATTTTTACGTTTATGGGTACACATATTTATTGTTGTAATATCGTATGACGCATAAAGAGAGAGTTGTACATACAATAGTGGTGTGAAACGAAGAAAACAAACATACATATTTGAAAGGAAACGTGAGCAAAAAAGGCTTATACAGAGCTTTTTACTTGGGTAATGGCATTTCTTCTTCCAAATTCACTATTTCACTAACAATTTTCATGCGATGCGCCAGTGTATCCTTTTCTCATAACCACAAGTTTACTCTCTACTAGACACAAAATTCAACAAGAGGGAAAGGATAAAGTTTAGAAAGACAGCAGGGTTTGCACACTTTGCAGGAGAGGAATGTGAAAACTTGTTCCCATTCATGTTTGCAAACTTAACAATATAATATTGGTTAGTTAAGTAACAAAATAACGCAATTTTTTTAGCTTTATGCATTAGTATTATGGGTACTTGGTGGACAATGATGGAACTTATTGTGTATGCATGGATTCAAAAAAAATATTAGTACCCATCATCGTTCTCAGCCCGCCAGTCTCATAAAAAGCTGGAATTCTTGGAAATGATTGTTTGGCTGGCGGTTAGGAAAGGTACTGACCAAAACCACACCAAAAAATGTATACACAATAGCTGTGGGCTCCAGAAAGTTTTCCAGTTCCAGCCAATACTGTACTGTGAGTATACACATTTGGTGTATTCAAATTGAAGACTGTATTGGAAACTATAATGGACGCATACATGCATGTATTCTGTGAGAAAAGCCAAAATGAAATGGTTATATGTTTGTATGTGTGAGGAAAGCAGATCTTTATATTCAAATAAAACTGGCAGCCTAGCGAAATATTATGCAATTTCTTACATGCAGACTAGCTTTAAACCGACAAACTCTCTCATCAATACAACTAGAATAATAACAAAATGCTGTATATTATGGCCGTAAACCAGTTTCAAAATTGTAAATTTACATGGTAAGTTCGTAAATGTCTGCCAATTCGCCAATATTCAGAATTCCGGTCGTAATATTACCATCTCATAGTTTTTTATTGAGATGCCTTACTGAAGTACATACTAGTGCAGCACAATAAAGCTTTAAGATCATAATAAGATATGACATGAAATCGTAGTTCTGCCTGTTGAGAAAGTTTTTGCACGAAATATAGAACAGACTATATGTAGTATATCGAACAAAACTACTAAAATTTTAAGGTTAGCTGTGAAAAACAGCGTTTTAAAATTATGCTGTTCTCATGGCTGCTTACATTCTGCGCTGATTTGCACAGATTCAAAATGACCATCTGTTATTGTAATATATTTTAAGGGTTCTCCTAATGATTGCATTGCACTCCAAACATACATAAATGTATAAAAAATTCATAGAAATGCGCAGATTTAATGGAATGGTACTACCAATACATAATGCATAAACATGAATAAAAAATCAAGGAAACAAACAAAACACTCACCAAATGCTGTTTCAAAGATTGATATGAAAATATAGAAAGAGTGAACTTCTTTCATTCTCATTCAAGTGCTTTCGCTAAATCAGAATGTAGTTAGTCAGTATATAAATGTGATAATGGTAATATCCAGAAAATATGTAAATGAGTTTATCCCATAAACATATTTTATGTCATATTCATGATATCATTTTCATCTGTGTACGCCCACCATCCAACTTTCATTGCTTTCCCTACTTTTCTGTGTTTTTAAAAGTTAAGGCTGGTCTACACCTCAGTAGTTCATAGGGAAACTGCACATATTTCACGTGAACTTTTCATTCCATTTTTGCA
>JAQFXM010005717.1:0-14447 GCA_034693345.1 Entomobrya multifasciata | reverse complement strand
ACTACAATTAAATGCACTTATGCATGTGTATGTAAATGTAGTTTTCTTTGCTAAAACAGCATATTTCGCAAAAAAAACTAGTAAAATTGGGGTATTTTGAATTTCCCCTTTCACACCCTGGAAAATGGACCCAGCGGCGCCCCTGCTACCAAGTATTTGAAGCAGTGTACGGTATGAAGAAAAAATATGATGACAAGGAAGAAAGTAAACCGATAGTACGTGATAGCCTTTTCCTAAGCATGCGGGGCTATTTGATATTCGGAAGACTTCTTGGGATTATACCTGTTTCCGGCGTGTTTGGCTCATCCCATGAGTCACTTCGTTTTAAGTAAAAGGCTTTGCTTACCACGCATATCATATCCAACATATTAAAAATTAATTTGTTCATTCTTTACTTTACAGAGTGCTCAGTTTTCCTGCATTTATCAATTTAATCATTGGTTCAATGACAGCTTTTTCCACAGTTTTGGCAATAATTGAGACTGTCGGCTTATCTAAATTGAATGCTTTAGATATTGCTCGATCTATACAGGGCACAATCTTCAAAGTTTGGGGACTGTACTGGTGAGCCATGTCATTTAAATACTTCTCTGAATTTCATTCAAAAAGCGGAAAATTCATACTTTGAATACTTTAAATACTTTGAATTTCATAGTTACGTATACTTTCTTGCTCGAGCGGAATACTTTGTCAGCATTTTCAAAGCCTGGGGAAAGTCTTCTCTTTACTACAATGTGAAAGACAAAACTCTTCATCGTGACATTATCATTTTCTCAGTGATCGTCTTTACATTTGCAGCAGCTGAGTCTATCTTCATTCACATGGAATATTTCCCTCAATTCGACAACATCAATGGTCAAAAAGGCAATCCTAATGTTACATTAAAAACAACCCTTGAAACTTATTATCTCAGATCACACAACTCTTGGAGAAAGTTCTTGGGGTACAGTCCAGTGTTAGCAGTGCTAGCTTTCGTATCTCACAAGTTTGTTGTAATTTGTTGGAATTATGTTGATCTCATCTTGATCATTTTCGCTCGTGCTTTGAATTTTAAATTCAAAGGATTATGTTTGGTTGCGGAAGAGACTTTACACGTATACAAGAGAGCACAGGAAGTTAAACCGTTTAGCTTAGCAGGTTAGTAAAAAGATGACATTAAGAATACATTTAACATTGGCTAATTCGATCTCAGACTCGATTTGATGAAATGTTTTATCGTTAGATCGTCTCACATGGATTCATATTGTCAAAGATCATGACACATTGTGCACCTTATTGGAATCGTTTGAAAAGTTTTTGTCGCCTCTCATTTTCGGTTCGTACTCAGCAAACATTTACTATATTTGTATGCAAGTAAGTGGTATTTACTATTTACACATTTCATTTTATAATTTTGTCTTAAAATAACAAGGTTTACTCATCCTTTGTTTTTACAAAGTTAATCGATGGGCTCACTCCTGAGAAACAGGATAATAGCTTGGTACGCTCCATTTTTTCTCCTGTCAGCTTCATTCTTCTCATCATAAGGGTATTTCTCTTATCAGCCACTGCAGCAAGGATTAACTCACACGCGCATGAAATCGGAAATATTCTGAAAAAGTGTCCAATCGAACTATACGATGCAGAGGTAAGTAGCAATGAATCACTCATTTTTAATGCAATTAACAAGTATGTATGTATATGCTTGCGTTTACCAAAACAATTTAATATCTGGTAGGTTGCAAGAGTTGATAAGCACGTAACTGCTGGACCAGATATCGGCCTTTCTGGACTTGGTTGTTTCATTGTTACAAAACCATTTATACTCAGCATTTTAAACGTTATTTTTACAGTGGAAATAGTTTTGCTTCAAGGATTGTCAACTACTGGGCCTTCAGGTACTTGTTCTGCAACGCCCTCTAGATAAACTTTGTCAATAAATCAGAACAATCAACATGACAAAATACAAAACAAACATTTAATACAACAACTGTTATTAAAGTATTTAGTAGTAGTGATGCATGAAGTCTGACGTCATAACATAATTACATTTGAAAGCGTTACTTACACTATCTCTACCTATTTACTATATAATTGTCCTGAATAATACAAAACAAGGGCATTTTTACCTATCCACAATCTTATAATATTTGTGAATACAATTGTACAGTTATAACATTTAACCAAATCATACAAAGTTTACCACAAAAGATTTCTCTGAAAATTAAAATGTTTTATTATGCTACTGTTAAACATCGTGATATCACACTCAATACCAACTTAAAGCACCAAAATAGGCTACAATGACAATTTTATAGATACATCATTCATCATTGAAAACATATAAAGCCTTTTTGTACTAGCACGTCACCCGAAATACGAGGAATTCTTAACCATGTCCTTTGGTTGTCATTTGTCATTCTATCATAAATCGCCTTTGTAATCATAAGTAAAAGACAATCGTAATACATGTTGCGTGACATGGCTATCAATCATCTTGCGCTTTGAAGACATCCCGCACTTGTATAGTATACACATACAGTATTCGCCAGGAGAATTAATGACACTTTTACTAAAATAATGGATTTAGACTATGACAAATACAAAAAAAATGTTGTTTTGCATTTTATTTGCAACAATGGAGTGAAAAGTAAGAGAAAAGGGACATATTATGCTATTTTTTTGGGCCAAAATTAGGAGTTATTGTTATTTCATCATTCAATTCACGACTACTGTTACTTGTTTATTTACTGCAAAACTTTATGCTTGTTCCACCCATAAATATAAGTACGGGTCGTAGTTTAGAGTTTAGATAATAATAGTAATTAAGTAGTGTAAGTTCCTCTGTTAGCTTATCATCACAACCCTTTCATTTCATGTCGGATCATTGCAGTTGCACAAACAAAGATTTGGCACAATGCGTGGTTCTGTAGAAATTGACTTAAATAAACTGGACGTGGAGCCTGTCGAAGATGTTCTTTTTAAAAGTTTACGTGGATTCCTAATTTTTGGCAGGTTCATTGGGTTATTGCCTTACAAAGGAATTTTTTCACTTTCATCCATTAACTTGTCATTCAGGTGAAATAATACATTTAAAAATAAATGATAAATTATTGATTCTGAGTTTCTTACTCCAGAATATGTTTTAACCTGATTTGTAGTTGGCTCAGCTTTCCGGCTGCAATTTCCTACATAATATTCCTGATAATCACTCTCAATACAGGTTTGGAATTTCTTCGTTCAGCGACTGCTTCAAAGAAAAATGCATACGAAATCGCTCAATCAATTAGAAATACACTGTATTATATTTGGGGTAGTGTCATGTACGAAAAAAGCTAACACAATTTTAGTTGCAAGCACACAATCAAGCACTAAGTTCGGTAAAAAGCGATTTCGTTCCTATTTTTGTCTAATTAATTTACAGATATTTCACTTTTCTAATTCGCGCTGACTCGTTCCTGAACATATTCAAAGCTTGGAGAGATTGCTCCATCTTTTACACCAAACCAGATATTAAACTGAAGAGGGACGTAATCATAATTTCGGTATTAATACTCGTGTCTGGAACTCTGGAAAACGCTACTTTGTACGCTGGCTATGTGAAACATATGCTTTTTCCAAAAGATGGTAGATTTTGTAAACTAAATTAAATTCCAAAAAACAAATTGCTCAATAAATTCTTAAACTCTAAACAACACAATTTGTTTATTGTTGTGTAGGTGGTTCAGTCAACAGTACATTACAATCGTATTATAAAAGTTCACATCCCAGTTGGTCCAAATACATCCCCTACAACGCTTTCTTTGCGGTTCTAGCCTTTATTCAACACAAGTTCATTCTCTTTGGATGGAATTACATGGATATACTTATTGCGCTACTGGGACGGGCTATGTACTTCAAATTCAAGGCTTTATGTGACTCTGCAAATGAGACATTGGTTCTACCATTGAAACAAAAATCACGGTTTACGGATAACCCAAAGACGCTAAAAATGCCAGGTAGACGAAATGAAGGAGAAATTATTATAAGGCGAACATAACAAATTATTATTGTAGAATGCATGATTTGTTCTTGTCTTTTTATGCATATGATCAATATGATGCAGATGGACAATCTTGGATTCAGATGACACAAGATCACAAGGCACTTTGTGGGCTCATACAGGCATTTGAAAATTTCTTGTCACCTCTCATCTTTATGTCGTACTTGGTGAATATTTACTATGTTTGTATGCAGGTACACAAGAACACAATCATCCATTTTGTAACATTTTACCTTATAATAACCAATGATAATATTCTGGCAAGTAGTTGTTAGATGGACTTACAGTCGACCTTCAAAAACACTCTTTGTCTGAATCAATCAACAAGCCGTGGAGCTTTATTCACCTTGTAATGAGGATTTATATAATTTCCATCTGCCTTGCTCGTGTAAACGTGTACGCCCATCAAATCAGGGACGTGATTAATGAGTGTCCATCTGACTGCTACAATCGTGATGTGAGTGTAATTACTAATTACTTAGAAATTATAATAATATTACACGAATGCGAATATTTTCTTTCCTTCTATGCCAGGTATCCCGGTTGGACAAGAGGGCAGCTGGAGGTCACGAAATCGGTCTTTCAGGCCTTGGATGCTTCACGGTCACCAAACCTTTCATTCTAGGTTTCATTGGAGTCATATTCACATTTGAGATTGTTTTATTACAGGTTATTCCAATTGAAACTGAAGGGCAGAAATGCTGTTGTAAATAAAATAATAATTACTTTTGATATTCCTGCCTAAAACAAACAAATCATTAACATAAATCGTTTTTCATTCATCATGTGCATTGTTTCCGCAATAAAGTTGAAGGTGAATGGGGCAAAATCGTATTTAATAGAAGAACATTAAACGTTTAAAGACAGTTGAATTTTTACGATAAGCTTATATGTAAGTCAGTTAATATAAATTGTAATCAAGATAGCTATATAACCGCAACCGACATCTTATCATGATGAAATATTACAGAATAAAGAAAAGACTATTGGGGCAAGCTGAGCCTACTACTTTGCGAAGTACCCCACACCTATCAATCAATTCAGATTTTTTCACAAAAGTCCGTTCACTTTTTATTGTCGGAAAGTTAATGGGAATTGTACCTTTTTCTGGAATTTTTGGAAAAGATTATCGGCAAATTACTTTCAAGTTAGTTTTACTTGCTTTTATGAATAAGAGACACGGTAATCATTTGTCAATTAATCTTGTTTTTGTATTTGTATTGTAGCCCATTCAGTGCTCCTGCTTTAATAAGCCTGATTATTATATGCGTGCTAATAATAAATTTGACGCTGGAATTCGTTCAAGCTGCAATGGTTTCGAAGCGTAACGCAATTGAACTAGCAGTCGCAGTGAAAGCACCTATTTTCTACGGCTATGGACTCTTCATGTAACTGAAACACTAATTTCTAAATAGTAAAAATTTCGAACTTCGCAAATCTAATTATTTAAATTACAGATATCTATATTTCCTCATCCGAGCAAGAAAAATCAAATCCTTGTTTCATTCTTGGACTGACTGTAAAGTATTTTATTCGACACCAGACGAATCCCTGAGCAGTTATGTTAAGCTACTTTGTCTCGTCATTTTGACATCACCATGTATAGAAAATGGAGTTTTACATTTAAAGTATTTTCAGATATTCAATAATTTTAATGGTAGGTGAAACCACTTTAATCAAGTTGAGTATGTGTATATTCATGATGTATGTATTGTACATATTATATACATACTCATAGTAATAATAAAGCATTCCTTTGTAGATGTAGTTATAAAAGGCTACAACGAGCGAATAAAGCTTTCTCGAGTCAAGGGGTCTTCAGTCATGGAAATTTACTATCGTCAGTTGTACTACGATTGGACTAACGTGCTTAATTGCAATGAAATCTATGCTACTTTTTCATTTATTGCTAACAAGTAGACACTTTTTGCATGGAATTATGTAGACATCTTTCTTTGTGTATGTGGGAGAGCATTGTACTTCAGATTCAAATGCCTGTACGAAATAAGCAAGAAAACACTAACTTTCTCATTCCCTCACCTATACTTTAAATCAGGGTTCAAAAAATATTCTACCAAAGATAAACTGCATTGATAGTGAACATATTTTATGCAAACTGAATTTTGCTTTTTGCATTATCTATTTTAAAAACTTGTTTTGTCTGATAACTTAGAACAAGAGCATTGGCTTCAAATGGTTAAAGATCATGCGACTTTATGCAGCTTACTCAGTTTGAGGAAGTAATTTCACCCCTGATTTTTCTCGCATACGTTATGTGTTTTTTATGTGTATGCAGGTGAAAATAATTTTCTTTGCTAAAATGTATCTAGTTTCTCTAATGAAGATAATAACTAATTTCACATGCTGTTTATTCATTTGTGTGTGCTTAGATTTATATGGGACTAAACACGGAACATTCGGGTTCAACTAACATCATTCAATCTATTTATGTCCCTTTGTCCCTACTTCACCTTGGGGCAAGGACATACTTGGTGTCCATTTCGTTGGCCTGTGTACATTTGTATGTTCACAAGATTGTGGATGTTATCACAGAATGTCCAGCTGAGTATTATGATAGAAATGTATATAATTTTTTATTATGATTTCATTTTTTGGAGCAGTCTGCCATCTTGTTTTAATTGGGGTATCGTTGGATTTACAGGTATCTAGGCTTGACCGTCGTGTGACACTCGGACGCAAAATCGGTTTTAGTGGATTAGGGTGCTTTGTAGTTACTAAGCCTTTTATTTTGCAAATTATAGGTGTAATTTTTACATTTGAAATTGTATTACTTCAGGGATCGTCAACAGCATGCACGGAACAATGCTGTAATCCGCAGTTCTAATTTTATAAAAAGCTGATCGAAAACATTTTTCTGAGGACCTTTTTGAGTCCCTACCTACACCCACATTATGTGAATAGAGCATCATGACAAAATAATTTTGTACCTAATTATTCGAAGTGTCTTCGCCAATATAAATGGGAAAAATTACTGTTTATGTGTAATTGTGGTGAAAGTATTTCATATTTGGTAAGAATTATTTCATGTAATTTTGTTACATAAACACCATTGTTTAGATTTTTCTCCATCTGCTATCTCATTGTCATTTCCTGCTAGACAAAAAAAGTATATTTCCAGTCGTTGATTGTTTCGAACAATAGACAAGGAATGTATTGTTGTTGGATTAGTTCAAGTTTGTTGAACGGAAGGCGTGGATCATAATTGGATAGGGACGAATTTTTTCTACCAATCAGAACAAAGTACAAGTTTGTCGGTTTGTGGACAGAAGGACAAAGTTGTCTCAACGTGTGCAAACAATTTTTTGTAAAGAAAAATGTACAATGCGAGGGCCTCTACGTGTGCAAATAATTGATAAAGCAAGGGCTTAAATATAGTCCTGTAGTACGCGTGGCAAAGCCTTTTATTATGACATCATTAATTTCATACGTTGAATGTCAGAGTTAAATTTAAATTACATGTTTGCATTGTTGTCGAAAATTGACTCAAATAGAATATGTAACCAAACTATGAAAAATATTTACTCATTTTGCTGATCCAATAATAAACCTCAATTAGGTCGGACCAAGTCGGCAACCAATTTTTTTACTTTCACTTTGAAATGAAAGCGGATGACACGAAGTCAAACATGCGATACTAATCCAGTGATACAAATTATTATCATGTTATTGAAGAGTAATTGCTTTCATGAGTTATTTTTCACACGAAAAAATAAAGAATTTATGATTATAAACATAAAACGCAAGATTGATTGAAGATACTAACAAAGCAATGTAATTGATCACCACACAATATTGTTTGACAAATTAGATTTTGTCATTGGATCTGGGGTCTATTTATGTCACCATCTCATTATGCCCTTGATGTATTGTTAAATTTTCCAGCTTAACAATGACTAGCATCAAATATCTAAAACAAAAAATTGTTATCACCAGTACCGCATAATTCGTTTGGGATGCGCGGTGGTGTCTTCTTCGAGTTATTAAATTGTTTTTGTCACTTTTCCTTTATAATACAAATGGCAGGTGTATTTTTTGGCATTTCAAATGACAAAAACTGCACACTAGTAACAGTAGCTTTATCAAATCGTTTTGATAAATTGGACAATGGAAATGTATGTGCCTGTAATATTGAATATGTGTGTATGTGCATGTTATCCTGAACTCGCAAGTTGTAGAACTGCTTTGATGTGCATAATGCATGTAATATATACTATATAGAACATTAAGTAGATTTTTACAGATTCAATGGCTTGAAGAAAATTGCTTTTATGCTCAAACTAATTTAAAAGGCACAACAAATCCACTTACTGTTTTTGTCCATTACTACGTTTTATTCAATGTGTCACCATTATATGTTCATAATATTGCACGGGTTATTTCAAAGTTCGGACAACAACAATAACGATAGCAGATACGATACATACAAACTATTTTAAATACATAGAAAGTGCTTTTGAGTGAGCGAAGGTGACAACAGTCTCCAACCTCCTCTTAACATGTGAGTTAACCCTCTTTACAATCTCAAGTGAAAGCATCAATTATTTTCGCTATCATTCTCAGACAAGCCCTTGCTTATGAGTGGGTGGACGTTTCTTTACCTGCTACAAAATCACTAAAAATGTGCTGAAACTGTGTAAATATCAATAACGTGGTTCCACCAAATTTAATTATTTTCATCATCATCCCCCAAGTTTGTTTGTGACAACACCAACAACATTTGAAAACTGTAAACTCATTAAATGAATAATTCATTGCTTAATTAAGGTGCAGAATTTTGGATAAGAGCAAGATGGTACAAAAGTACCCCCCGAATTCTCACGTGCTAATTATGGAACATTCAACCAATTATGGGGAAATATCATCCCCAATAACAAAGACAAACAAGACGGATTATCACAATAATTACAGCACACCTTTTTACATACGTCATAGTACTGGTACTACTGACATTGACAATAAAACGAATGATTACACTAATCTACCAGAAGCTAATCAGCAACATGAGGATGACTTCTTCAAAAGTTTAAAGAGCTTTCTAATTTTTGGAAAGCTTATTGGAGTTTTGCCTTTTTCTGGAATTTTTGGAAACTCATGGAGAGATATGTCGTTCAGGTTAGCACGTATAGCTTAGAAAAAGGTGCTGGCATATGAACTTGTGGCTTATTACTTACATATATTTATGTATTTAATTTATGTTACCATTTTATTTTTTAGAAAGAAAAGTTTTTCTTCCGCCATGAGCTACGGAATACTGGCAGTATTAATTTTCAACGCAATAATGGGTATAATTCAATCGGTTCGATCACCAAAACGAAATGCACTTGAAATTTCAAATTCTATCAGAGCAACTCTCTTTTACATATGGGGATGTTTGATGTAATTAAGCAAATATTAAGCTAACTGTGATTTGAAATGGCAATCAAAAAATAATTTTGTAAATGCGTATTACTTGTAGATACATAACCTTCATGTATAAAGGTCAAATGTTCTTACACATTTTCCAAGTTTGGACCTCGATCAAGGTGGTATATTCCAGGAAAGACAAAACTCTTCGTAGAGATACTTTTCTTATTGGTGGCGCTATACTCACTTCCGCTGTACTCGAAAATTCAGTGCTTCATCTAGAATATTTCAAAGGATTAGATAAAATTAGTGGTAAGTGAAAGTAATAAGTATAGTATGGATATTTAAATAAGACATTGCATTTTTAATCTTTTTTAAACATATATAACGAAGGTAAAAAGTACGAAGACCAAAACAACAATATGACAGAGCTGGAAACATACTACTGGCGAGCTCACTACCACTGGGCTACAGTTATCGGATACAATTGGTTTCTGGCGGTCTTGGGCTTTATTCAGCATAAATGGATATTGTACGCTTGGAATTATATGGACATTGTAGTCGCCGTTTTCGGACGAGCTATGTATTTTAGATTTAAATGTTTATGTGAAGAGGCAGAAAAGAAGCTTTTGGGGCCTGAGGAACTGCGATTAAACAATTCTAGACAAGGGATTTGTAACGGTACGTCATCGTGATAAACCTAAATTGCATATTATATATGTATGATTTTGGTTAATGAATATGTATATACATATTCTGGAATGAATTGTAAATTAAAATTTGCAGATCATGGTGCTTGGGTGCAAGTAGTCTATGACCATCAAAATCTTTGCAGACTTTTAGAAGTGCTGGAAAATTTCTTTTCTCCTGTGGTTTTTGCGTCGTATGCAGTAAACATGTTTTACATTTGCGTTCAGGTAACTAAAAATGTTTTATAACTAGGATAAAATGCACCATTTATAAGATATTATACAACATGAATGAGAGTTTTGAGAAACGACGGAATTTTTCTCCCAAAATAGCTTTTGGATGGCCTTACAAGTGAACTCTCCAGCCACAGCGTTGTCCATTCCATTTACGCCCCGTGGTCCTTTCTCCATCTTGTCATGAGAGCTTTTATCGTGTCAATTTGTTGTGCTCGCATAAATGTGTACGCTCACAAGATAAGAAACATATTGCAAGAGTGCCCCCTAGAACATTACTCAGCAGAAGTATGTCATTTGTTATTCATATAAATATATTACATGCCTAAAACAAGATAAAAAATGACGTTGTTGATTGATGTTTTCTTTTGTAGATATCACGTGTGGATAAACGAATTACCGCAGGACCCGAAATTGGATTTACAGGACTTGGATGTTTCACTGTGACAAAGCCATTTATCTTAAGCATACTCAGCGTGGTGTTCACTTTTGAGATTGTGTTGCTTCAATGTGTCCCCTCGAGTACTCCCACACCAACTCCAACCAAATGTTAGAAGTCATAAAATACCAATTTTGCTGACTTTTTGTTGAATTTTCAGCTTTCAATATCTCAGAATTCATTTGTCAATGTCAAAAATCTATGTTATTATCACCTATTTGCCTTATTTACAAATAAATCAAACATTTTTCGCATGTGTTAGAAGTAATTCTGTTGAAGCTTTTTATTTGATTCCACCAAATTCATTGGGACTTGGAGGGCTCTAAAAATTTGGAGCAAGTGTTTAGGGTTTCATACCAGGTTTCAAAAATATTATTAGATTTGTGGCTTATTCATGTTTTATACGTTGTTGTAAGTGGTGGTATGTATAGTATGTATGCAAATAAAAATCTTAACATTACTTAACAATACGCTGCAGGTGACTCTAATGATGCACAAATTGTACTCTAATTGTGAAGCTGTCCAGTCTTCACTTTTTAGGGTGTGGCAGTGTCATAAATAGTCTATATACGTATATCAGTGTCGCTTGACTTTCCCTCACCCCTCATTAAAATGATTATAGACAAAATATTTACTTAAAATATTTTTCAAGTAAAGTTGAAGGACAAGTAGAGAACTCTCATAGCTGAAAAACACACGCATACAAATATCTGTTAAAAATCTAACGGAACACATAAAATGTTGCCGTTAATGGAAAGACAACCATCTTTGTCGGCTTTAAATGAACTTACTTCCAGCGTAATACATTTAACCATGGATTAAAATAATTAGTAAACCATAGTATAGGAAATATTAATATATAACTATTTAGGAGGATAAAAATGCAGATTAGTTCTTTTTTCTTTTGGAAGGTCACAAAATCTTCAGGTAAAATTTCAGGTAAAGAAGCGGCCCGCTTCTCCACAAACTTTGGCAATTCAAGAAGTCGGTCGTCTGCTGCAACTGAGAAATCTATCGGGATTGGAACATTTAAATACGAAGCATTTCATGTAGTTTTGGAAAATCCATCTGCAATGGAACAAATAGACGATTTATTTAAAAGCTTGAAGTTTTTCCTGATTGTTGGTCGCGTTCTTGGAGTAATCCCGTTCTCAGGAGTTTTTAAAAAATCGTATACGCAGTTGTATTATTAGTAAGAAATTTAAAGTTTTAAAACACACGCATATATTTTGCATGTCCAAAAATACATAATGTACATAAAATTTCGTCATATTTTAGCCCAAAGAGTCTCGCAGCAATTATATCAATTTGTGTACTGGCTGTACTGACACTCAACGTTGCTCTTGGGTTGGTCGAGTCAGTAAATCTTCCAAAAACAAATGCTTATCAGATTGCGAAATCTGTACGTGCATCAATCCAATTTACATGGGCATGGCTAATGTATACTTAAAACTTTATGAGTGTACATCTGTATTTAAAAGTATGATTAATTACCATTTATATGTCTGAAAAACATGATTTTTCTGTGGCACAGATATCTGAACTTCCTTATTCGTGGAAAAAAGTTTCTTGGATTGTTTTATTACTGGGCCAAAACAAATTTGCACTATGAGGTACCTGACCGACATTTGAAACGGGACGTGATAATAATTACGCTACTCATACTAATGTCGGCAATTATGGAAAACGCCATTTTGCATTTGGAATATATTCCCGCTTTGGATTTTATAAGTGGTAATTTTCACTATGTTTGCTAATTATTTTCAAAATGAAGCAAAAGTAAATCCTTTCCAGATAATATTATTCATTTTTCAATGATAGGGTCAAGATTCGGAAACAACACAATTGGCATGTCTTTTCTTGAAACCTATTATCGAAGATCACACGATATTTGGGCAAAGAATCTTGGATTCCATGAAGTTATTGCTGTTATCGCCTTTTTTCAGCACAAATGCATGCTTTATGGGTGCAACTACATCGACATTGCGATCGCCGTCTTCTCAAGAGCCATCTACTTTAAGTTTAAAATGCTCTATAATTTGGCAGATGAACACTTGGCAAAGCCACTTCGTAAGGGTCATCATCAACATCATGTGTCAAAACACACCAAAACTAGTAAGGTGCTATGAGTTTTTTTTAAAAATACTAAAATTACGAGCAATAAATCATTGTTAAAAAATTGTAGCCATGAATAATTGGACCCAGATAGCTTTCGATCACAAAAAACTTTGTGACCTTCTTCAAGAAATAGAATCTTTCTTTTCACCGCTTATCTTTGGATCTTATGCAGTGAACATATTTTATATTTGCATTCAGGTAATTTTATAAAAAAGCTTTGATCATTTTTTTTCCATTAAGAAAAAAATGTTTTAAATTTTGAAATGTAGTTGCTGGATGGATTAACGCTAAACATATCTGCCAAAAGCGTTGTACATTCTGTGTATGCCCCATGGTCCTTTCTCCACATAATTATGAGGATTTATATAATTTCAATTTGTGCAGCAAGAATCAACTCGTATGCGCATCAGATCAGAATCGTCCTGCAAGAATGTCCGATCGACTACTATAACGCCGAAGTACAACCTTGTTAAACGCTTAATATATTCATTATAACCTTGGTTAATTGTTTTGGTATCTAAACACAATACATTTTTGTAAAGATTGTTAGACTGGATAAAAAGGTGACAACAGGGCCGGATATTGGCTTGACTGGACTGGGATGTTTCGTCGTTACAAAACCATTTATCTTGAAGATAATCAGTGTTGTATTCACATTTGAAATAGTACTTCTTCAAGGCGCTCCGTCTGCTGTCCCTGGTTCAGTCGCTGAATGTTAATTTTCTGTGCTGTCAGTTATGTATGACTTACGTACACCATTCAACCATTCCATAGTTGCATACTTTGGTTTAGTTTATGAAATAGTATTAAACATTTTTTAAATAAACATACTATACTATTCCTTATACACAAGGCTACATTTACGGGAAAAAAATTCAGGCCATGATTAAAATCTAATTTAATTTCATCGATACCATGAAAACCAAAATAGTTCATTGTTGTAACTCAATACACGTGGCCATTCTAATACCACAAAAGGACCCCACCCATTTTTTCATTGGATATCGGTTTGTATTGAATAGTGTCAATGTCGCCATTGTCGTTTTCTTTTTAATGATTGTCCATTTCTACAACAATGTGGAATTTTCCAAAATCGATTTAACAAGGTTATAGGCATATCGGCTCATCCCACATTACCATTTTAACAATTTTTTGTGATGCGATGACGTGAGGTGGTAAATTACCAACTGCCATTTATTAGGGTTGTTTACCGTACACATTTTGCATAATCCTCCAAAATATATATATGCTTCCATGATACATTTACGGTTACGGAAGAAAAATTCTTTTACTTACAATGGAATTAAGTAGAAATGTCATGATTATAGCCCTCCTTGTGGCTTACCCTTCGAATAATTATTAGTTACTTCCATTACACCCCTATAGTTGGATGAGTAACACTTAAAAAATTCTCATAACGCAAACATTATATATTTTTGAATGAGTCAGACATGAAATATTCCAGAGGATTAAACCATTTATTTGTCCACGGCCAAGGTAATGATTAATGAGACCTGCAACGCTTCCATGGAAAGCTGGTCTAGGAAAGCTTGCGGTTACATGAGAGACGCTCCCGACGTAA
>JAQFXM010005716.1:0-14449 GCA_034693345.1 Entomobrya multifasciata | reverse complement strand
CCTGTTTTGTACCTGCTTGTCAATCTTCATGTGACCTTTTAACACATGCAAGTTACATGACTGTACTAAAGCTGTATTTACTGTATTATTTATCGCAAACTCAATAATATGTATCCATGTATCCCTCTCGTAGTAATTTACCGCCCCAAACATTATTCTCTAATCTAAACAAGACCATACCAATCTTTTATATTCTCTATATCTACTATTTGTAATAGTTCCTCCAAACAATTCAACTAATAAGTTAATATTCCAGAT
Organism: Entomobrya multifasciata; assembly: GCA_034693345.1. Classification (NCBI taxonomy): domain Eukaryota; kingdom Metazoa; phylum Arthropoda; class Collembola; order Entomobryomorpha; family Entomobryidae; genus Entomobrya; species Entomobrya multifasciata. The sequence continues at coordinate 14,191 of JAQFXM010005716.1, read as the reverse complement.
TTTAACTGTCATTTTACTTACTTTATTACAAATACCTGGAAACATGTAACCAACACTCATATACAGATTAGCATTTACCATAATATATGCACAAATTAGTAAAGCTGAAAAGCTCATTTGAGATCGTAACCTATTTTCTAAGAGAACTGTACTAAAAAGGGTTGCAAAAAGGATCATTGCTACTTTGAAAGGAATAGCTAAGCTATTTTTAAAAGTTTCGTCATGTCAATACTTCCAGATGATAAAACATGTCCAAGGAACCGAAACGAGCACATTCGCAAGGAGAAATGAGATAGAGGAAATTGGTACTTAATTGACTGCCACTTACATATACACACCAATATTTTTGCACTGTTTTGGCTAAATTTGCGGTGTATCCTTTGCCATGTTCAGAGTAGCCTATGTAAACGATCAGCGACATATCCATTATGAATAATATCTTGGCCGAGCCTTTTTTTTATTCAGAGTAATATTACAGGTTTTCATTCTAAAGTTAAGGATGGGCATGCAATGAGGTGAAAATAGTCAGCAAAGTGTTTGCGTTATAACTGTAAAAGGCCTTGGTCCTTCATTCTAAAATTTGCGGGAATTAAAAAAAGTAATCCTTGATAGCGTGAATTTGGTTAAAAATGGATACCAAGTTGAAGTGGCGTAGATTAGCAAGGGGTGCTTTTTATTGAGTCCAAGTTTTCAACAAGTGCGTTTGTTATGTCTTAATTATTTTCTTTCGGAATACGGCAATATTTACTGTGGTATCTTTGTAAATTTATTTTAAAAGTAATTCGATAACATTGCTTTTATTTAGTCAGTACCTATAAGAAAAACTTTTTATTAAAACACTTTAAATAAGGAGAAAAAAGGGTTTATTCAGCTGTTGGTTTAAGCAGGTTACAAGTATACGTTCTCTAAACTAAGCAAGCTAGTTGTTTTAAGTACGAAGTACACTGGACTTGTCTACAACCAGCTTCTATGGAGACGAAAGGCAGTCCCGAAGGATTTTTTTCTGGAGAAAGTCAAGTTTTCACTTTTATTTTATCAGTGTTGGTAAGAAATCATCTTTCATGGTAAGCATTAACAATGTCACAAGAGTTTGTCTACACCGTCAAGCAACTTCAGAATCATAATTAATAATTAACTTTGCACGTTTCGGATTCGAATACCGTGTAAAAGTTCGAATTAATGTTGTACCGGAAGAAATTGAAAGATGAGAACGAAAGAGACATGTTTTATTTGAAGGCATGTTTTGTCGATTGCGCAAAAATTGATAAACTAAGAGGGGCACTGAAAAATTGTTAGTTGTCTTGGCAGTACGTTTACTTTTTAAACATGGCAATTCACAAGAAAATCACAGTGATTTCACATGAGAAGCTTTCACAGGTCAAAATGTAGGTTTAGCAAACAAATTTGTGAACTACTAAATAATTATGCACGAAACTTAGTCCAAAACTATTTTTTAGCTTTTAACAAGTAATTCGTGCTCAAAATAGCTAATCCTTACTTCACAGCAGTTTGTAGCAGTCTTTCGTAAAACATGAACCTGATTGGCCCAAAATTTGTCAAATAAAGCTAAGCGTGATAACGTACAGGATCAAAATAGGCAAAATAAAATAATTTTGGTAAACACTATATGCGTATTTTATTTAAAATGACTGCGCAGTACTTGTTAAATAATAGATTTCTCACTACAAGGAAGAATAATTTTTAAAAAATAGTTTTTCTCCAAATGCCAGCATTATGACACAAATAGTTAAATAAATCCGATTTAGAAATCTGTACGTTCATGCGTTTTGTTTGGTCACCTTGATGGCGTTCTGTAAATTTCTTTTATAATTTAAAGCACAGTGTTTAAATTGTATCTGACACAACATGTTTATGTTGATCTGTACGTTTAGGTGATACTGGATGACTTACTTTGTCAGCACTATACTCTTCTTGGAACATTTTGGAGCATGGCATTTGGCTTGTGACGAAAACGAATACCATTCTTGGGTTAAGGATGAGAGCTAAAACAAACCTTACAACAGGATATAGAGTACTTGCGACTTAACAGTTAAAAAACGGATTTAAATAGTTGTTATTTCATGAAAAATATATATTTTTTGATAGTATTTGATAAATTTTGCACAATTTGAGTGCCATAAAATGTGTTTTCTGCAAAAAAACTAATTTTTGATTCCCTTTGGCGCCAAAATGGGTCAACATCATGGCGTGAAATTTTGCAGGATATTATAGTTTTAGTAAATACAGTTATCCGTGCAATAATATTGCGTGTTTTGTTATGGAATTTTGAAAAAGTTAACCGAGGTCACTTCGGGTCACGTTTCCTGACCTTAAAAAATATGCGTAAATTTTTTCTTTGATAGTAATGTATTCCTGCCAAGTTTCATTGAAATCTATTGAAAAATATAGAAAGGAGACCATGTTAAAAATGTGACATTTAAAGCCCTCTGGAGACAAAAGAGTTGGGTCAGGTCAACTCAAACTTTGCAGAAACATGTTTCTATAATAGGGCTATCTACCCACCAAATTTGAGCCCATACTGTCATGTTGAAATTTTTTAACCTATGACCTAACTTTGACCTGGGTCATCCAATTTAGCTGACCAACGAACTCATTCAAGCGAGGACCCATATGTATCTATTGGTGAAATCAGAATTTGAAAATCTTGATGAGTTTTTGAGTTATCGTGTGAACAGACGGACAGACAGACAGACGCCCTGACCATTATGAATACTTGCGAAAACTCGCAAGTAATAATTAAAAGCCTCATATCATCTTTCTTCTTCAAAATCAACGCTTGAATTATTAGTATGCTGTTCTAGATGCATCTCAAAGTCTACTTCTATATTATTATGGTAAATATGAGAAACGTTTTAAAATACACATTATTTTTTCGTGTTAAAAGAAATACATTTTATATAACATATTTAACTTTACATTTTCAGCAGTATCAAGAATCTTGGAGAGAGAAAGGCATAATATACGAAACACATACAAATACCACTATCATAGAAAACGAGAAACTGCATAAGGACTTTTGTCAGGACATCGATGTTCCTCGTCCTGAATCCGGTACCGATGGAAATGCTAGAGAACGAGTTGGTAAAAATGAAAGAAAACAGCAAGAGAGAAGAAAATGCTGGTATGATAGAGCAAGATGCAGCAAATGTGGAAGCAACAAGTTACCACGTGAATGAAAAACAAAGCTGTAGTGCTTCTTTGGTTATGCCAACTATCATCTTTTCCAATTTGAAAGAAATGGATGATGATAAATGTTGTTGTTATGTCATAAATCACGATGATGATCGATGCGAGATTATTGCACTTGATAATTTGTGTGTGTACTCAAATACTTACGATTCCTTTTCCACAACAGTTTATCCTCCTTAGCAGGTCAAGTCCAACAATTAATCTGGAGCGTATGAAAAAGCGCAAATAGCTTTGGTTAATGCAATTACTACCCCTTCCAAGTCTTCTAGTGAACAAATACACTCCAGTTTTAACGTAGCACTGTATACACAAGCCTCACTTTGGTGTATACTCAGCTGTGTTGAGATTGGCGTGTATTTTTCATGGAGTTAAATTGCCAGCCGTAATAGTATTAGTAAAATTTATGCGAATCAAATTGAACTACAAGCCAAAATAAAAATACACGCAATGCACAAAAAATATTATCTTTTTCTTGACAAGCTAGCTCGCTTTCTTCTTATTCAGACTCCTAATACCGAATGACCATCTTCTCCATCACCACTCAAGTTCACAAACATCATCATCATACAAAATGCATTCATAAGTATTGACAAGTGACAAACTATCGGCATGCATAATATATATAGTATATAAAATGTGTGGTGGGTATGCCGTCCTAATGCTGCTGTGGTGTGGTGATGGATGAGATAGTGACCGTTCCCTACAAATTGACTCTTATTTTGCGACTGGAAACTTGAGTTTGATCATTTTTAGCATACTTGCTTCAAAAATGGACTATTGAAATGAAGAAGGATGACAAGATATTGAAACAGGTGAGATGGAAGAAAGTCTAGTACATGGGCAATATGAGAATGTTACAATCACAACATAAAAGAATCCTCCAAAATATTACAATCATTTAACTCAAATTTAATCAAATCAAATTTTTGGTTGAAAATAAGTTCTAAAGCAAATTATAAAACATGTATTGCTGTAATTTTTTCGTAAAAGTTACCCGATTCAAAATACAACCGAATATCTTGACAGCTTTTAATACTTCTTTTGTATAGTTTCACTGACCTTAATGTTAAAAAAGCAAACTCATTTATTCCAGACAATATATTTCTCCTGATTATTACGGATTTACTGATGCTGTTCACCATTCCGGGAAATGAATAACCATATGTCGTATCAGGGCAACATAAACTGCAAGAAATATACTTGATATATTTGATGTATCACGAAGACGACTATTTAGAATCACTGTGCTAACTAAAATTATACAAATTATTAGAGTGACTTTAATTTGTAAAGCTAGTTGGTATAAAAAGCGTTTGAAAGATTAGTAAAAATTTGCAGTTTTCTGTATTCTCTGTATAATTGTTTCTGTATAATTACACCCTTCGCTGAACCAGAATATTTCGTGGCAACTGTTGAAAAGGTGGTACAAAAGTAATTAACATATTTATTTTAAGTGATAATAACATAAATAAATTTGTTGTGCACTTTGCAAATTAAAGTTTCTAGAGAAACATTAAACATATTTTGGAATTGATTGACAATATATTATTAAAAATCTAAAGGAATTTTGTTTCAAATCTAAATATTAAAATGGCACCATTTTCTTAGATTATGGTTCCTATATATATTGTCCTACCTTATCAACACATTTCAATGACTAAATTTCTAAAAGCGATATTATTTATATTTTAATAAAAATTAGCACATCAACCGCATAGTTAACTAATGCCTGCATGTAATTAATTTTAATATCTTTATCCACAATACCAATATCTCCTACAGGTATTGGTGCAAACCTTAGTGACTTTAGTACCTTCTTCAAGTACAAACTTTGATTTAAAGTGCCCCTCCATCTAAATATCATTTTACCTGTTGCTTGATACACAAATCCACCAACGTTAAACAAAACCATTATAAAAACTATTAAAACAGCAGTAATTAAAGGAGCAGTAAAATAAATATGTGGTGGTAGAATAGCCCACGCTACAAATGTCAAATTAATTGAAAAAAGTAATAGAAAGAATGCAACAAATAGAAAAACTCCATTCAATGTTCGAAGTAACTTATTCATAAGTTGGACGGCAATATAGAATTCTCGATATAGCTTAACTATTTGAAGGTTAACATTGCCAGAATAGGTTTGTAAATAGATTACGATGGATTGTATTGACTGTAACATATTTATAATTAAAATTAGAGATGTACACACAGTCAATACAGAGCATTGGACACAATAAAGTTGGAAAGCTGTTCGAAGAAATTTTAGAGGAAGATTTTCGTGAAGAGGTGGTAACGCTAATAGTTTTGGAGAGGAAAAGGTGACGAGCAGAACATAACTTAAGTCCATATTGTAAAAGCAAAGGAATATTGGAACGGTGATTGTCGAAAATATTAAATTGTTAAATGTATTTACTGCAAGAAGGCCAAACCAGTCGATTTCAGTTGACGGGATTCCATTGATAATTTTTAGATTCTCTAAAAATAGTTTAAAAGGTTGAATAATAAGTAAGTACGTTTGTTAAATAACTTGAATTTATAGTATATTACCTGAAATGAAGGCTTTAAGAAAGTTGGCTGGTTTACGAAATCATAAGCTTATGTTCATTGTCAGCTGTTTCTTAATGCCCCAGTTTGTGGTTGATATGATATCGTGGCCGTATTTTGTGAGGACATAGTCCATTAGAAGAACGACAGGCATCATAGTAATGCCAACTAAGGTTACTATGACAATTTTTTTCAATTTTGATTATGCTGGGTACGTAAAGACATACTATGAGGGTGTATAGAAGACCGAGACTATAAAGAATTACGTAAGCAGCTACGCCTAATTTGTGATTGCGGGATTGAGATGATGATTTTGGGTAGACGTAGGCCCACGCTCGCTTTTCTCTAACCCATTGAACACTCATTGGGGAAAAGAGATTTGCAATGGATTGGTTTATAAAGTTGATGTGATTTAATAGTGTGGTTGCCATGTTTTGAAAATTTAGCACACAAACCGAATAGAATGGGAAATTTAAACGTTCTGGCAAAAAAATGTGCAAACGAATTTGAGAGGACTTTCTCACTCAATTGGATAGAACGGTGTGTTTGAATCGTAAAATAAATCAGTGGAACAGTACCGTTTATTTTTGATTAATTTCATATAAATTGATTTATTACATAAAATCAATTGCAATATATTAAGTTAAAATTGCTTAATTAAACAAAACTTTCGATTTATTTCAATAAAGTTAAAAATGTCCAATTAAAGGTTTGGCAAGACATTTATTAAAGCTTATATCACAATAAATCTATTTTTGATTATGTCTTGTGCAATCAGTTTACATGTTTGATACGACAGTAATCAACCTTGTAGTACTTTCCCATTTAAATAACTTTAAATCGGCTGATGAAGGTCGGTTCAAGAACCACAGAAACTTATCCAAGATTGTAACTATTTTTTAAATAGATTTCTCGAAGTTTCGAATCTTGAAAGGCTTGAACTTCAATTATATGATGTCGTTAACTGTTAATTATTTGATACAATTTCTAAAGAAGATCATTAAAACTGATTTCTATGGCTACGCCCCAATTATTACAAATTTCTATTACGAAATAACTGTTCAATTACTTATTTACTACAAGTAACTTTTCCAAGTTTTTATTGATTACTTGACAACGACGTATTTTATATATAAGAGGTGCTTTCCAGATTGACAGTTATAGATATTTGGGTGTAAATACGAAATTAAAAATATTATGAGGAAGGAAGCAGACATGACTTGTGTTAATATCGCTTTGTTGACTATACTTAAAACAAATATATGTACAAGTCTAATCATTTACACAACTTATTCGCTTTTTAAACGTTTTCCTTGGCTCGATACTTAAATATTATAAGCAGCGGTATTACCATAGCTTCCCTTAATATTTATTGTTGAATAAGCATATGTCATACTACTTAAATAAGCAATACTAAATTTACTGTATTATTTATCACAAACTCGATAATATGTATCCATGTATCCCTCTCGTAATAATTTACCGCCCCAAACATTATCCTCAAATCTAAACAAGACCTTACCAATCTTTTGTATTCTCTATATCTACTATTTGTAATACTTCCACCAAATAATTCAACTGATAAGTTAATATTCAACATTCTAACTATCGTTTTACTAACCTTATTACAAATACCTGGAAACATGTATCCAACACTCATGTACAAGTACGCATTAACCATAATATATACACAAATTAGAAAAGCTGAAAAGCTCATTTGAGATCGTAATCTATTTTCTAAAAGAACTGTACCAAATAGTGTGGCAAAAAGGATCATTGCTACTTTAAAAGGAATTGCTAGGCTATTTTGAAAACACTCGTTAGCTAATTTCGTATAAATTTGTAGATGACGATATCGTTTTACAAAACGTTCCATTCGAATGCTCACAAAATTTGTTTTGTGGAGCGATTTTGAATATAATTGCTTAGCTAGTATGTAAAGTGCAATATAAATGGTTGTCATACCACTCGACACAAATAAACATCCAAAACTACCCAAAATAGCGAAATCAAGTATTTCGTGAACTTTTAGCAAAATTTGTATCCATAGCAACCAACAAGCTTTATAGCCTACATAAGATTCTAAAACTGAATTTATTTCGATAGAACTTCGAAATATAACCATTAGCCCATATAGTAATACTAGCCATATTGATACAGATGGCGTTACCAGTAGAATAAATTTGAGCAAAATTGAGTTTTGTATTTGGGGAATAGTAAGAATTGAATTAATTGCTGAACAAAATTCGTGTGATTTTTTCAAAGGGAAGGAGATATACGCGTAGCCTAGAATACCAATACCAAACCAAAAAGCAAATTGGATGATATTTGAGGTTGAAATTTTATCGTTGCTCTGAGTTGAGATATTTGTGAGGATTATAAATAGTCCTTTGAGGAGATAGTGTAAAATATGAGCAATTAAAACTATTTTGATGAAACTGCGTCGTGTTTTGCTATTGCGGGTTTGAATTATTGAGGGATTAGGTGAAGTTTTGGGAAAGACTGGCAATTGTCCGAGTGAGATGATACGGCAAATGTTTAACTGTAATAGGAACAATTGTTTTAAGGAAATTTTATCGAGAAACGATTTAAAATAGGTTATTATTTTGTTTGCCATTTTTTTGGTTTTATTAGATTTACTGGCTTTACCAATATATGTTGTGTTGCCTAAGCACTCTGTAAAAGTGTACTGAATTATGCTGAATAATGTTGTAAAAGTTGACCCGGGTCTCGTGTTAAATTATTTTGTGACGCAAAAACTATTTTAAAGAGTAATGAACCGTTTTTGACCGTTACGCATTTTCGATGTAAATGCCAATCTTTTTTTTTCGAAAAAAATTGTTTGACTTTTTGTTTTTCTGTCTTTTATAAGTTGAAATACGAGTTAACTTTACCAAGCTGTCAGTGAACTGTGTGTCAACCTTTAGCAGAAAATGTCAATCATTAAAGCTTACCTAAATAAATAAAAAATATCAACTGGTTTAACTTTTATGCGATACTTTTTCCTTTGTAAATATTTTGAGGAGAAAAAACCGTTTCTAGCGACATGGAAATAGTGCGACAAAGGCTGAGAATGTAAATATTACTATGAGATGTATCCTATTAAAATTTAATTGACATTAAATAATTCATCAGTATAATATCATGAGTCATCACTGTCACGAAGATAGGGGGTGGGGGATGCTTGCTTGGTTGACTTTCACTTGATTTTCCATTTCCATTCGCAACGTTTTTTCCCCGCATTGCATTGCTACTGTGCTACAGTATTTTCTCCACCAGTATAATATGGGGTCATACAATTTAAACGTCATGCGTTTTACAAACATGATTAAAATTTAGACCAACTAAAGTGTGTTGTGCATCTTGCCATGTAGCATAATAGCTGAACAAATAATAATGCAACGTTTTAGAGTTAAGGGACGGACGAGTCGAACTTTATGAATGACCCCTTAACTCAACTCCCTCTGCTTTGCCTATTTTTAGTACAAAGCTACTAAACTTTTTGCGATGTTGCCAAAATCCGCAAAAAAAACCGGCCTTTTGCATGTCTGCTTCTAGCATGTCTTATGTAAACACAACTGTCACCCAACTCAACTAAACTAAACATTTAACTGTGAATGACTAATTATTAATTAGATTGAGAAAAAAACTACACTTGAATTATAATTGTACCAATTCTAGTTCCATTTTGATCCTTTTGCTAAATTTTACTAATAATTCAATTAGCTATGCAAACAAATTAAAATATTAGAACGCTCCTTGATTGACAATCACAATTAGTAATTAATTTATTAAGGTATAAAAACAATTATCGTGTTGATAATTAAACTCTTTTAAATTAAAATAGGTATAAAATGAAGAAGGTCATAATATATTTTTTTACAAAATCAAACAACAATTATATTATAACATCAATTAACTTCACTTACATTTACATGGCACATAATTAAAAAATACTTAAACTTAAATTATATTTAATTAGTAAATTAACTTCAATAAATTATAGCCTAAGTTGGGAAATAAATAACAAAGTGTACACTCAATTTTTAAAAAAAATCCCTTGGCACATGACATGAGCAATTATAAAAATTGCTGAGCTGAGTTTCAATCAAGTTAACAATTAAAAATATACACAAACTTAATTAACCCACTTTAATGAGTGTCGCTTTCAGTCTTCTAGATTTCCAGTCTTGTCCGCGGATTGTCCTCAAGCACCTGCACCAGTCCCCCAGCCATCCATCCATCAAGCACCTTCAATTTTCTCCAAAGTTAACCCCCATCGGACCTGGGTTGCCTGTTAAAAAACCACAATTAAAATTAATCCCCAATTAAAACTTAATTAATTAACTCACTCGTCACTGTTTCTTAATTAGTTAAATGCGTGCAATTATTGCTACTCACTCGACATGTCTGTCAAACTTTTTATTTGCCCGAATTTTCCTAATTTTCTCCGGCCTGTTTTTCGAGGACAAAGGTCCCGGCTTCATTTTCTTCCTTCCCCCACCGACCCCTTCCACCCCATCCTCCCCCTTCTTCCCCCCACCCCCCTTGGGTCGAATAAGTGTACTTGCCACCGAATCACTGCTTATCTCGTTCTGGGGAATGGGTTCAAACAAAGTGGGTGCATTGTCCGGACTCTCCTCCCGATCCCCACGCCCACTACATCAAATAAGAAACAAAATAAAAAATTAACCCGGTCAAAATTTAAATATTCAAATCAACCAATTAAAATCCTCCTTTTCAAATTTTAAAATTGTTTACCTTTTCCCGCTCTTTTTCTTATCCTTTTTGTGGTTCTGCCTGTGAAGGTCCCTCTCGGCTGCGGTGAACTCTTGATCTGGACACAGGCGACAGCTGTACATGGTCACCTCCTCCACCTCCGACTCCTCCCCTCCACTTATACTACTCCCCTCCTCCAAGTCACTCATCTTAAATACGGTTAACTAATCAACAATTAAAAAAATATTTTCTCTAGCTGAGTCTCGTCTGTTTGCTTGTCGGCTTCACACTGAACCACTGGACACTGGTGGGCTCCTTCACAAAAAAAAACATTTAATTTTGACTTGACTTGGAAAATGGGCTATCCTCTCAATGCATTTTTTCAATTGTTGGAGATCCCAATACCCTTCCAAGTTAAAATATGATCCCATCAGTCCCGCTTGCCCAGACCCACAAAAAAGGCAGATAAGCCAACAATAAAAAAAATTAAGGGGCCGTTCACTAAACACGTTACGAAATTTTAATGTTTTTCAATTATTTCAGCAATTAAAAATATGATATCATTAAAACTTAATTACTTTCATGAAACTATTTTAATTATAATCAAACAATTACTGCAATTTTGAGAATATTGTAACGTGTATATTGAATGGCCCCTTAAAATAGTACATCAAGCAGTGGTGCTGCTGCTGGTGGTGTTGTGTACGTGACCAAAAAATATATTTATTGGACTAGACCACATGACATTTTAATGAAAGGTTTAATTATATATTTTAATTATAGAGAGAGATGATTATAATTTAAAGCTATATAAGTTAACAAGGCATTTAGTTAACTTTGAAAAAGACATGGACAATGAACACTTTGATGATAAATTGATAATTTAAAGCTATTATTGAACAGTTTAACAGCTAATTAACCTTTTCAGTACAAAAATGAATGTATTTAAAAATAAGTACATTACTTAACCTTAACAGCGATTAACTAATTATTAATTAAGCCACTTGTCATAAATAATCTCATGTTGGAACACTTAAGCTCTTCCCTGGATCTGGCTCCATAACTATGCTGAATAGTTATCTTTGTCGGTTCCCTTTTCCTCCTCGGCTTCTTCTTGATTAAAATTGGCTTTTTCTTTGGGGGCTTCCCTCCACCCCCACCATTCCCCCTCCTCCTTTTCCTCTTCCCTCCACCACCCCCTCCATCAGATGCAGCCTGACTTTCCCCCTCCCGCTCGCCCCCTTCCCCCACCTCCGCCGTTGTAAAAATCGACTCGGTGCTATCCAATCCCAGTTGACTTGCTGATGCGGACGCCCTGCAAAAAAACCAAAATAAATGGCCAATTAAAATTACTTGTTAATCAACTAATTAAAGTAAATGCAATTAAATATTTAATTGTTTACCCTCTTTGTCTCCTGGTGCCCCCGCCAGCTTCTCTTCGATGCCATCTCCGATGGGCGTCCTTCTCGGCCGCAGTGAATAGCTCATTGGGACACATTTTACACTTGAACATCATGACCGTCTCCTCCCCCTCCCCTCCCCCGCCACTTGACTCACTCCCACTTCCTGTCCCATCGTCCGACATCCTAACTCCACTAAATTATAATTAACTAAATTACAGATCAATTAATTCGAGGTCACAAATAAAAATTAGTCCAGCTCCGCTCCATTCCACACAAGCTCAGTACACTGCACACCTTTTAAATGCCCATTTAAATAACATAAACAATAAATACCCTCCTTAATTGCACTTGATACAATTAAAAGTTAAATGCACAATGCACCTTACCACCCTACCTTTTTTGCTTGTTAAGCATGTGCAGGTATGACGTAATACTAAATGCATAGGGGCAACATCCACATCATCTGTTTTTTTAGAGCAACAAGCTATTTCGCTGCGCTCCAATTTTTTTTCAAGCGTCACTCCATCCGATCCACATCCATGCAAAAATGTTAATGTCTTAATTTAATTGGACAGTTAGTTAAATTTACAATTTACAAATGTCAATTTTTATTTTATTTTTTTCCCCGTACAAAATGAATAACGAAACATGTGAATGATTTTTATGCTGATGAATGATATTGCTTTTTGAGCAAAGTCAATTAACTAAATATAAATATAATAATATTACTCATGATAAACAAAAATTATAATTGCTAATTAAACTACAAACTAATTAACTATTTTTTAACTGACAATTAATTTAACCAGTCTGCCATTTTTACCTGAGAAAAATATGATGATGAGATGATCTGCTCCTCCGGTCGGCTCTTCTTCTTTAAACTTTAAATGGTCACACTTAATTGAAACAACAATTAACTAATTAATAACTATAAGTCATTTTTTCTTATAAATCAGCTAAATGTTAATATTTTTAGCACATTAAATTTAACTACAGCTTAACTAACACCATAATTATCTTTCTGTTGTCCTTAGTCCTTCCTGTCTACTCACAAACGACAAGCTAATTAACATTTTATTTTTAATTGAACACTTAATTATTTTCCTTCCCTTAATAATCTCAGTACTGTATACTCTCAGTCTTTCTTTCTATTTAAATCTTAATTGCTAATTTGTAAACTTAACTGAACAATTAATTATTTTCTCTCTCAAAAAATTTGAAAACAGCTGACAGGTGACTCCCCCGACGTTAATGTAAATGCTCATCCTTCAAACCGCCCCCTCCTCCCCCGCCTTAACCAGAGTTGTATCTTTTCCTGCTAAACAATTAAAAAAAACATTTAATTAGCTAATTAAAAAACGATAATAACATTTAATTCTAATTAGTAATAATTTTTAATGGAAACTCACCCGGTCATTTGGTCAGCCTGGAAATGTTTGATGCTCTTCCTCTGCCGCCGTTCCTTTTTCCCCCCGCCCCCACCCCCCGTCCCCTTGTCCTCAGCAGCCAACTTCCTTTTCCCTTTGCCCCCCTTGGCAGGGGAAGCGGGGGAGGGGGTAACCACCTCCTCCTCCCCATCTGAATTCTGTCGGATGACTATCGGATCAAACAAGGTCACTTCAGAGCGGCTTGGGGATGACGCCCTACAAAACCACAATTAAACCCAATAATTAAAATTAAATATCCCACCATTTAAAATATTAATTAGTTTAATCGTAATTAATTAATTACCTTCCACCTCTCTGCTTGCTCTTGGGTTTGGGCTTGCCCTTTTTATCATTTTTGTGAGAGAGCCGATGAATGTCCCGCTCCGCCGCCGTGAACCTTTGACCTGGACACTTGCGACACTCGTACATGGTCATCTCCTCCCCCGCACCGCCCTCACCACTTCCATTGCTACTTTCAGCGTCTGACATAATTAACTAATTATTAATTAACTACGAGAAAAAAAATAAACACTTTGAGAACAGGACTGCTTTTTTTTAAAGACTCAACTAAAAAATCACTAATTAAAATAATTAAACTGGGGCAAAAACTAAGAATGAAAATGAACAACTTTAAATATTAAATTAGTTAACTTGTTTAATTAATAATTAAATTTAAATGGAGGAGCTCAACAAGTTGTTTTGCTCTGGTCCGGTCGGCTTGCCACCAATTCTTGCAATGCTACTTGCATTGCATTGCAGTTCAGCCTTTCTTTCTTTTTGCAAATTTTTAACATGGGAAGGGTAGGGACCTCGTGCATTTTTGGAGAAAATAATCAACAATCAGACCAATTATTATACAGGGCAGAATAGCAGCCAATCACAATGCTT
>JAQFXM010005715.1:0-14451 GCA_034693345.1 Entomobrya multifasciata | reverse complement strand
ACGGAATGTTTCTCAGTCAACATATGAGAGCTCACGAATGCCTCAGTATGTCTCACTCATGCCTCACTTTGTTCATTACAACAAACGTCATAACAAATTTTAATACGGGACTCATGAGGATGCATGACCCCGACTTAGTCAGCTTGATTGAGGAAGATGCGAAGATGATACCTTGCTTATTAATAAATTAGGAAACCTGGTATTTTTGTATACAAATTCCCTGGTCGAACTATTAAGATAAGAAAAGTGGATTCATTTTGGGAATTTAATTGTTCAGAAAGTTTAATGTACCGACTATACAATTTAAATGACATGCCAGTTCAAAATTTGCATGTACATGTTCCCAACGTTTAGAAAAATACATGTACACAATTTTGGTTTCAGTAGGTTAAGTTTTTAATTTCGTTTTGTGTTAAACAAATTTTTTTCACTAATAGGTAAAATTTTTGATCGGATAATAATTTTTTTATGCACGTTTTATCTAATTAGATGATAAATTTTTTACACATGCTTTACCTGATTAGATGATAAATACACGCCTTTTTCCCGAAAGAAAGTAAATTCATGTACCCGGGAAAAGCGTTATTTTGGTTAGCACACTAATTTACTGCCTTTTCAAATCATTTGCAAATTACTCATGGGAAAGCGAGTGTAAGGTTTTTAAATTTGTCAGACATTTCTTTGGAAATAGTGACTCTTATTTAATCAAATCATTTATTGAGGCACTCGTTTCTATTTTTATAATAGGACGATCAAAACTAAACACGTGAAATTAAAAGTAAGATGGTGGTTTACTCAATAACTTTTTAACAGTTTCGTAAAATATTAAAACCTACGCGTTTATTGATAAGGAATAAAAAAATTCAATGTATGTAGTTATTCGATTTATGATATATATTTACTTCAACACTTTTTCCTTGTGTACTATTATTTTTACGACACTAAAATATCAGTTAGTACTTTTCTAGTCGGCTACGAACAACCATGCAAGGTACAAACAATCCTGTCACATAATTAAGAATAAACACAACATATTCCAGTTAATATAGATTTTAAAGATTTATTAATAATTAATTTCTATAAACGATTATTCCAGTTTACCACTAGATTTTTTAAATCAATATGCATCTTAAGTTGTTTAGATTTAGAATTTGCTACCAAAACACGGTTATACGTCTCACTGAGCAACGCCTTAAAGGAAATATAGAAAATTTTACCGTTGAGTCTCGGTAATGAATTTTCAATTTGCCAAAATTTTTGGAATTAGTGATTCCAGTTGGTCAAAATCATTAATGGAACCAGAAGGCAACACAAATTATGTAAAAGTTATGTTTTAGAACAAATCTTTCTTCGGCTCGGACACTTGGTTCATTATAATACAAAATGGGCTAAGCTTGTACATGACTAGCTTGCTTTTCTTGGTAATTGTTAAAATTCTAGGGCTTAGGGTCCTAACGAGAATTTATCAGTATTATCCCGGTAACCAAACCGATATGCAATTATTAGCTGTCACACATAAAATGTGGTGGCCATGCTATACAAATACAAAATGATATTTACTCGAACAGTCGAAAGTGTACAATGTTGCCAGCTTAATAATAAAAATAATGTGCGTCAAATATTGTGTCTTAATTAGAATTTTCGTTATAGGTAGCTTCACTATCAATATTATCGTAGCACTTCTGTATGATTTTTTGTTCCTAATCGCCATGATTGATAACTTAATAACAACAAAAGTATAAAAATGTAGGTCTACTGAAATAAATTATCGTGTTTTGTCTTATCTGTCGTCATGATATTCAACCTATAAGTTGGTTAAAATTGCTCTACATTTGCATACTTGAAGTGAAATATTTTCAATGCTGCTTACAGTATTAAACACGACTGTAAGGACGTTGGTTTACACTGGAAAAGCAATAGTCTCAAAATATTATAAGTATAAGTAACCATAAATTGCTGAATTCAGTATTACAATCGTAATCGCATCAGACTAACTCTGTAAGTATAAACACTTTTAGTTTTACCAATTGAATTCATTAATGCAACAAGATGTTCAGTATTTTTTAACTTTAGCTTGAATAACCCTCCTTATATAGATAGGGTAATTTTGTGTATCTAACACAATTAACTAAATGAACAATTAGCTTGGCTATGCAGCTATATTAATGCATCCGTTTCAAAAATGTACGTATTTTTCGAAAACGCACTTGGTAACAGTTACTGAACATCTTGTAGCATGGAGCCATTCAATAATATACGTTGATATCTACGAGATGTTCAATCTTTATTCGACAAGAAAGTTTCTACTAAAGCTTCGTCGACTAACAAATTTCGATTAAAAAATTGGTCGACTATTTAACCAGTTCGACAAAAAAATTGGGCGACTAATTGACCAGTTCGACTAAAAAAATTCGTCTGTAGCAACGGTCGACTAGAAGCATTTCCACAATATTATACTGACCCGGTTATTACATTTCTGTGGTGTGCAGTCCAAACGTATGAGAAAATGTGTATTGATTAGTCTATAATGAAAAATATTTGTGATTTATCTTGTCAGAATATCTTGAGATATTCATATTAAATTGAATATTCAATTACATTTTCTCACAATTAGGTAAGTAGTTTATCTACTTGGTTATCGATATGCAGTAAAGAAAACATGAAACAAATTTCGTCTGATGAACTATGCCGCGCTTATTCCGATTCCCAAAGAAATAGTGTAGGCATTCGAGGAAGTATCCTTTTCACTATTACACATTTCATTTTCTGAATAGGAAGTTTTATTAATCTATTTATTTTTTTCAAAACGATAACTTTTCAGATTAATATAAATATACCATTATAAATTCAGCTATGCAATTTTCTTAATTTACTATGCATTTAATACATTCTGACGACAATTTTCACATGCCTTAGAATTTGTATGCAGTCCCGAAAAACAAAGGAATGACCAAGATTGATATTTTTCGAAACTTGATTATCAATATTATTTCATATAAATACCATAAAGCTATAAAACGTTTATGCTTAATTACGTTAAAACACTCTAATAACCGTTAAATTGCATAATATAATCATAATTGTAAACGTTACGCAATGTACCACGTAAATCAGGCAATGAACGCAGTTCACCAATTCACTAGTGGCGTTCAATTAGACGAATACAAATAAATTAAATTAAATCAATTAATAAAATTGAACTCATTCCTTTATTAAATATATTTAAGTAAAATTAAAATAACAACAACAATAGAAAACACCAATTTGATGTCTTTTAAAGTAACAAATTATCGAATTCAATATTATTTGATTTTATAATCTTTTTTCAATTGTATAATTTAACTGATTCAATTTTGATTCTAAATCCACTTCCCCAATACTATTTTTAGTTGTCATCTTTCCAACCAACCCATATTCTTTTTCAACTATATTAATTCCCCGGACAGTCGATTCATGATGACTTTTCAAGTTGGTAGTCGATCCAAAGTTTCTGTGACAAACCGCAAAGGAACAAAAAATGAAGAATAAATTGTGTTTCGGCTTTTTCTCAATTAAGTGCTATTTCCATACATCATATTAAGTTAATTTAAAATAAAACACACAATTTAATAATCTTACCTTTTGCAAGTTTTAAACGGTCCACCACATAAATGCTAATTCATATGCATAGGCAAATTCTTTTCAAATCGAAACCACTTGACACAAACTGAACAGCGACCAGTTTACATGTCCTTATGTATTTTCATGTGACTTATCAAAGCATACCTGGAAATACAAGTTTTTCCACATTTTTTGCAAACAAATCCCTTCCTACGCTGGAGCATGTGACCCTTATAGCTTTGCTTCATGGGGAACTTGCGTGGCCTTCCACGACTAATAATCTTAACTCCTTTGACAACTGCATCACAATCATTATCTTCAACATCAATCTTTAATTTTCTTCGCCTTCCTGAAGTTAGAGGAACAGATTTACTTTCTTCGATGCCGTCAATGCCGCGGTCGCCATTCTTGGCTACTTCTTTGCCTTTTTCCTTGACACTGGACATAAATCCTTTCTTCAACTTTTCCGCACAGGTGGCACAGTACTCCTTCAGGGTGACGCCAGAGACCTTCAACGAGAAGGCAGGGCTTCTTAGATCCATTTTACATTCCTTACACTTTTTATGACGGGCTAAGTGCATATCGTAAGTTGTTTTGGTGAGATATGTTCTTTGACAAAGTGTACAAAATAAATTGGTCGTCTCAGTTGTGGCATCCACCATTTTTCCAGGAATAAGTTGTGCTGACCCGTCTTGAAATGCCAAGCTTTTCTCCAAACTTGCAATGTTGGTGGAGGAATAGGTTGCAGATGTGAGTGTAGAGGGAAGCACTGATGCCGCCTTGTCTACAGAATCACTGGTGGTATCAGTGGTTCCACCGGTACTCTTCGTTTTCAGACATAAGTTGTCTGCTGGTTGTGGTAGGGATGAAACAGTAACTTTCTTCTGAAGAATGAACACTGGCACAGTTTTCTTCGCTAAGGTTTCGGTCAGATTTGGAAATGGTGAAGAAACGGCATTTTTTAAGTTTCCAGGGATAATATAATTTTTCACAAGTCCTTCTCTTATGAGCTGCTGTAATAGGGGTTTTTCAACAATTTTGACACCCTTTCCAGGAATGCCCAACAGGTAGCGTTTTAAAGTTGAAGATGGTGGACAATAACTTGAAGGTGGTGTCGCCGTGTTCCCAGCAGGCCGTTTTCTCAAGTTATTGACTGGAGTTCTCGGGAAACGTTGTTTGGCCGGCAGTTGACGTTGGGAATTAAACACAGGGTTCATTCTTAATTGGTTATCATCGGCCTTTTCATCATCAGTAAAGAGAGGTGGTGGACAGCATGTCATCTGAACAAATTTAGTACTTAATGGATCCAGTGCCTTATCTATTGCAAAAAATGTCGCCATCACATTAAACTATCTCACATAAGAATATTCAAAAGAAATATATATTTACTGAAATAATTTATAGTTTTATTCAATTCAAGTACCCCCTTCTATCTCACAAGTATGATCCGATAGTTTTGGCACTATTGACACAGGAGAAGGAGTCCAGTAGTAATTTTCTGGCTCTTTCTTTTTCGCAGGTGACCCGAAAACTAAACGTGGTGGAGAATCCCCTTCCTTTTTGACGATCGACAAATCCATTTCAATATTTTGAACTGTAAAAAACGTTAAAATTAAATCTAAATTTTCTTTTGAGTGTTCAGAGTTGAAACTTTCGTAATTCCTTTGCCAATTATTGTTAACTATTGAATTTGGCTCACCAATACTGTTAGGGTTTTCGATAGCCAGATAAGTTTTCCCTCTAACCGCGCAGTTCTTATAGCTACAGTTTTCTTCAGTTACTACAATATAATTTTTAATCGTCGTAAAAAATATTATTATTACAGAATTTTGTGGCAGCAATTTACTGTGCTCATGCTCTCTCGAAAACTAGACTTCTCTTCTCAAAATCAGAAGTGATACTAAAAATGAGAATGCACTTCTCTCGTCATCCTCACACACAAAACCATATTCACAAATACAAATACGTAATTGCAACAAATATTACAAAACCATAGATAGCGCCATATCGCAAGTCATACCACAAGGACAAAAATGCATGCATACAAGTTTGCATATTTCATTTTTCATAAACATAAATACCACGCTAAATAGTAGAGTTATTGTAAGTGTTCACAAATACCATCTCTTCTATTTTCTGGTGTTTGGTTAGTCTGCATATATAAAAGTCAATGTGACATTGGTCCAATGCGCGATGCAGAGTATCATTCATGTTATTTACAACGGGTAGGACGGAGGGTCGAATTTAGTAATCTGACATATTAAAATTATTCATTAGCTGTAGACAAAATTATACTGGAATTGGTTTGGCGATTGATAACATATTTGTTATTTTAACCTGGATGGTGCTCCTAGGCCTGTTTATAGTGTCGATTTTAGCTGTGGTCATCAAATTTATCAATATGATGTCATTAAAGTAACATTGTCCATAGTAAAATGCTTAATATAAAAATCAGGGCTTCAAAATCAACAGGTTTTATTCCATTATTTTTTTTACTGGTAAAGTTTTCAAATTAATAAGAATTACATTTTATTGGCGTTTCAAAGTCTTTCAGATGACGCGTGGGAGTATCCTTGAAAACACATTGAGATGAAGGTAGATGGAAAGAATTTAGATATCTGATGGATGACACGTTGACGGTTTACAAATAAAAGAGAGATTACTTAAGTCACTTTGGATTTTGATAGATTTTTGCATGATTTCATGAGTAAGTACAGAGGCTAATGAAAAGATTTTTAAAAGATTTGAATAAGGCTTCCAAATATAACATATTTATTGAATAAATTGTCTATAATAATTTAATAATAATAGTAACTTTACAATTATGTGGAATCAATTGCGCACGGTAGATTTTTTTGTTTTTTTTTCACAGTGTATAATGCATAGAACTTAATTACTATGCTCCAAATTTTTATTCCAAACTAATATTCCAAAACCTCAGAATTTTAAATAAATATTTAAAAACCTTGTTTTTACACCATAAACGGAGAAAATCTACGTTTTTCTTAAGTTCTGTACATAAAAGAGTTTATTGCATTATTTTATAAACTACACATACATAGGAGAATCCAAAAGAAATGGCCCGGCTAAACATTCAAATATCCCAGCAGTGCGTTTATGAATAGATGAGAACTTGACATATTTAGATAGACGAGAGTCCAACCTAAAAGCCTTCCGGAGGATTTTTCTCTGAGATCTCGTATGAAGTAGCAATGAAGCCAAACTTAGTTAAACAAAAGACTCAAATTTTGGGATGTTTTTTGATCACCATATTTCATTTCCACATAAGTTTCTTATTTGTGGTTAAAATTGAACAATGTTGGTTTTAAAATACTCATAAGAAGTAGGCGCTTAAATTATGACCCGCATTCGGTCTAGAAAGCCAATAAATTTCTAACGGCAAGGTTATTATTTTAAGCAAAATCTGATATTGCGCATTTGTCTTTAACGACATGCCGGTTTCAGGGAAACCATTAAGCTTATCATGGTGAAAGGGTGAATGTACCATTTGATATGTTCCAAAACATAGCTTACATATAGCTTTATTATAAATGCTACTTGGAAATCTGTACATCCAATGTTGTTCTCCAGAATCCTTTTTATTCCTTAAAATTTTGCCCATTTTGACACGTTATGGATTATGTATCCTTCTACCTTTTGATATGGAGCTAGCACTACCTAAATTGAAAAGTAAATCTTGACATCCCTTCTTAATAACCGATACCCGAGAAGATAATTTGCCATAAAAACTTTCCAAAATTATCTTCATTTGGCTTCCGGAGAGGGCTTCAAAGTGTCGCCAGTTCATCCAAGGCGTTTTGGCTTTACGATAAAGTTTCACCTTTTTTAGTTTTTGAGCTGCCAAAAATAAACTGAAGCAGCTACATGGTAATGCTTGGACATAATTTTAAGTTAGACTCTTGGCTATCTAACCATGTCAAGTTCTCATCTATTCATCAACGCACTACTGAGATATGTTTAGTTGGACCATTTCTTTTGGAATCCCTTATGTAAAAGACAAATCACGACTACTTTTAAAATTTAAGAATTTATTTGCAGAAATAATTAAGTTAATAATCACATGAACCTTGAATAATTGTAAGTACTTCTTGACATTAGTAAAAACGGTGTTATGAAATTTAAAGAGAGATCTAAATATCGCAACGGTATCAACTTCTCCAAGAAATCACTCCATCCAAATTGTATTTTTTTTACTACAAGATGATTTATACTTCGGTAACCAAATTATACGCCCCTTGCATAAAATTTATACTCCATTTTTTCATACATAGGGACCTTTGCTCCAACCCGACCAATTACAAATTGCGCTAACTTAAAATACAGCGGTCGTACAGCCTCGTATGTAATATAGAATTATAGCCTGTAGTACGACTTAAACATATTCAAAGGCAATTAGAACTAGTTCTTGGGTTTTAGAAAAACAGTTAATCACACATAAAAATATCACACAAAAATCGAACAATGGTGTTGAAGGAGAAAGGATAATGTTTTGCACATAATTTAGCCTAACGTTCCACGATTCTAAAATGGTATCAACTTTGCTGGTATCACTTTCCACTTTGAAGTTTTGAAGACACAATTAACAAGATTATGTCCACTAAAAATACCGACTTTGTAGTAATTGTAACTAAAATTTCTCTCAAGTGTTAAGTGAGCATGGATGTTCTCTGACAGTGATCAAACTAAGGAGTAATGTTGGCTATATCTGAGTGCCCAAACATATCAAGTCTGACCTCTGTAATAGTTGTATTGCAGTGTTAAACACAATACATCATGACAATTTTACCCAAAGTGCAAAATCAAGTTTTGCAATAAATCGTGCTATCTGGAATTTAGAAAAGGTGTCTCTGTTGTTTAGATGATGATTGGGACTGAAAACTACACTCAATTTAACGAACTTTTGAACATCACTTTTACTTATTTTATTAAAATAAAAAATGTCATGCAGTTCAAACTAGTGTTGCAAAAAATCAGCCCAAATATCGCAATTTGGATTTTTTGAACAAAACTTTGTGCCGTTTAAGCCGAAGGGAAAGTGCTTGTTTGAAATGCTTTCACACACACTTAAGTTACACCTTGTGCTATGCAACAGTACCAAATTTAGGCATATAGTACCACAGAAATCTGTGTTGCTGCATAATGAATTGGGTTGGATCACACCATTCCTGCCAAAATTCCCAACAGAGCCACAGTTCCCTCAATTGTCATAACTACGAACTCCCAAAAACGCAAAAATGTTATAAAAGCTTGCTGCCTTATCCCCGATGCTTTTAGCTGGCAAGATTGCCTTAGTTTTAGTTACCCAGTAAAGCCAGCCCACAAAAAAACTTAGTCCTAAATTTCATCATATAAAGTCTATCAAACCTATGGAAGCCAAAAACCCCAACAAGGCAAGTATGCCCACCAATTATAATCGGCTGACTGATCGTGAGTCGAATTATACTATACCTCTTTGCATATAAAAATTGGGTGAATAACTTAAGACAGCTTAACGCTTGAATCAGCTCCTCAAAATTTATCTAAAATTTTTATGAAACGTGGCCGAAAAATTAATATAAGTCATAAGTGTAATAATGTCGTAATTGTTAGAGGAAATTTTATACGACTTCTGGCTTAAAAAGCCTAATCCTATTTGTATGGCTTTTAGGCTTGAATATAAATATCATGGTGATGGTTTATTAAACATATTTTAACATGCTGAAGCTCAAGCTCATTTTTTAGTATGCAAAGAGAACTGTCAACTACTCTGAAAAACGAGAGTTCATTAGATAATCGAATGATAGTTTGAACTTTTGAAATAAACAAGTAGCATATATACTTGATTTTGAAAAAGTAGAAAACATTAAATTCGAATAAAAGAAAACATTAACTATATATAATTGGTTAGATACATTAAATAAATCAACTTTCAACATACACATCATGGAAACCTCAGAATTGTATACGTTGTATAATATATTAGCAGGAATAAGAATACGTGGCCATAACAACAAAACTATTCGTCTGATTTGGGTGGTGGCATTTTGAGCAAAACAAACCTTTACTACAAACAGTAAGCAATCAAAACTATATGCGGTAGTATAACAAAATAAGTAAGCAAAAATGGACAAACTGCAGGTAAGACTGTACAGATACACAAAGATGACGAAAACTACGACAACAATATTTAAATTGGAAGATGCAATCTATTCACACAACTGTGTCTTGAAACTATAAAGTTTTCAATATGCATGAAAAATTACGTATAAGAAATTACATTAAAATCACTATAAAAAACAACACCACCACGTTACAATTTTAAGTTAAATATCACTTATGCGTTCCGTGAGATCTGTTGTCAGGAAATAGGCGTCAAAAGTACAGGCTTCATGCGTTCACTTATGCAAATGTAAAAAGCATATTGTGGATGGATTGCCCTATCTTTGTAATGTTTCCGTGGCCGGCAAACATAAACCTGTATGCATAAAACATAACAGCACATACGCATAAGCCAAGCATGGTTGTGTGCTGTGGTGTTGTATGCATTCGTGCTTGTGTTTTAGCCGGCTAAGGTTTAAAAGCCTGTTTCAGCTTCCAAACCTGTTTTAAAGCCAGTATTATAACTGAATTGTTTTAAAGCAATATAAAAGGCTTAAAAATTGATTTATACGTAAAAACTGTTTTATTGTTGCGAGATAACCAGGTTTTTGTCGATGTCTTGATTTGTCTGATTTTTAATTGGTTGAATTTAAAAAATATTAGACTAGCAAATAAACATTGGTATTAAATCATTTAAGCTCTCTGAAACCAGCATACTAAAATTACTACATCAAAAAACCAAAAATTCAATCTGTGTGGGGATGAAATCATGAGTAGTTGACCCGGTCTGAAAAGCTTAATCTATTATCGAAATTGACAAACTCAAACTGCTCTGGGTTTAATTTTATATTTTCTATCGTTTAAATAAACGTCATGGTAGTCTTCAATTTTCTTAAAATTTGTTAATTATGCTCTCAAATTTCCATTCAGTTTCCCATACAATTGTGCCCGTCATATATACATCCGTCGTAATCGGATAGGAATTGAAAGCCAATTTTTAGTTTGGCAATAATTTTTATGTTCTGAGCTTAAACATTTTATATTTTTACAGTTTTATCTTAAGTAGGATAACTTTTAAAAAGTCTATAACTATTCTTAATATATTTCTTCTGGTTATTGCTGGATGTTAAAATTAGCTTCTACAATTAATTATAAAATGTTAAATTATAAAAGGTTTTCTTTCCCCAAAATATAAGACCCACAAAAGAGACTAAGATTACCGAATAAGGTTTCAGGTGATGACATCAGTATCTTTTTAAGCTGCATTAAAATATTCTTTATTTTATGTACTTGTAGTTCTTTTCATTAATTTTTCATATTTTTACACTTGTCGTAAAAGATTTAAAAGCAAAAATGAATAATATTATGTCAATACAAAGAATTCTGTAATTACATATTTTAAATTTAAATATTTTCCGCTAAAGGATCTTTCGGTAAAACTATTTTAAACGGTACCGTATCATGCTTACGAGAAATTTTATCATCACTTTTATCTTTCTTTGTCTGTTTTATTGATTAAAAGTGATGTCATTTAAAGCACGAAGACGTAATATTTCGATGAAGGTTATCTTGTCACCGTTAAATGAATTTTAAATACAACTTAACATTACCAGGATAACTTCTGGTGCGTATGCGTATATTTTCATATATACTTCCACATATATTTTCGTATGCGTCCTAACGCAAATAGCCAAGGCTTTAAATACATTAAATACGAAGAATTTTTATTCTCGCTTTTACATGCTTTCCAACGTACTCTTAATATAAATAAAAACAGAGGCGAGTATTAAGATACAGACATTGACTATGGATGGGTTGGTCTACGAAATACAGATACCGTCTATGTTAAAGTATCCAAAATTACGCAATTCTAGTACAGTCGACGTAAAATGTACAGACTTATATTATATTTAAGTGATGCGTTTTTCTCAAACTCATTTTTAATTCTTAGTACTAGAAGATAAAATATTATCATGCCGCTTTTGAATTAGGTAATGTGACTTCTTTTTAAAAGCCAATTCGCGAAAGGTTTTTACTGTACCAATGAATTACATTTAAAATCTTTTGATTTTTATTCGCAACGTACTTTAATCTAAGTTTTTGTGGTTAAGCTAGCCCATACATTCGGTCAACTGTGTCAACTAAACAAAATGGTGCAGTGTAAAGTCGCAAAACTATCGCCCATCATATAAAGAAGTAATCTTTGGTTAAACCTAAAATTATCAGTGATTGCCATTTTCTTGAGTTCCGAGGCTACAATGCTCAGTGATAAATATTAAGAAATATGTATGTCATGTCAAAATGTTCCAGCCTCTTGTCAGAATCTTAAATCATAATATAATTTTTCCTACTCATGCCACTTAATATGATTAAAATTCAGTAATGCAAAATTGTAATCACTTTAAAGGAGGTAAACGGTTCTGGAAATAACGTAATTGTGCTAAATATTCCTATAAACTTGAATATTTTTATTTTGATTAATGATCTTATACGTCTAATTCTATTATAAACTTATTATCAAGCCTAAATACGTTAACAGTTGGTGGTTTTCAATAAGTTTTGCTTGCATCGTATACATACATGTGCACCTTTTTAAAAAATTTAAACACTAAAATTGGTTTAAAAACTTACCGGGTTTTAGATTGTTAAAATATATAAAATATACTATTTACATGTTATTTATATTCAAGTGGTATAATTTTGTAATATTAATATTCAAGCCACGCTTGAGAAAGAAACTACTTTATACGCCAGTTAAAGGGCCTATTAAGGCCTAAATATTTTGACCAATATTTTCCAAATACGAGTTTTCCAGCTCGGTTTTAAGAGCAAAAATAAAATTTAATGTGTAAATTCAAAAAGTATAATTATCAAGTTAAGTTATAGTAATTTAATTTTCGTTGTTCACCTTGATTAATATACGACTGCACACATTTTTCTCATTTGAACCCAGTTTCATATTGTCATATTGTCACTCTGCTTCTCTTCGTAAACCATTTTCGTCATTTTTGATTATTAGAAATTCTATCAGTTGTTTAACTTAGCAACAAAATATTTAGTTAAATATATGTATGTACTTCATATCACAAATCAAATCCCTAACTTTTGCAATCAATTTTAGAAGTTTATTATACAAAAAAGCCCTACCTTTATAGATTCTATACTAGTCGTAGTTCGGGTGAACGAATTGTGAAAATGACAATCGTAATACGATATATTGAAGTCTACTACCACATGCACATCTAATTATGCCATGATTTATAAGAATTTTATATACAATTTAAGTTTAAGTTTAAAGTTGTCTTAATTAATTCGGCCAATTTTTATATTTACGAGTTTTCAAGCTGGTTTTTAAAAGCTAAAACTTAAAGTAATACAAAAAGACGGTTCTTTTGCGGTTATTTTAAGAATTTTTATTTGAGTCAATTCACGAATTACATTTCAATATAATATGTAATTCAGCCGTCATATTGGCATCTCAATTTAAATATTTATGCTTAGCTTTAAGTTTGAATCGCACACAGCGTGTGGTAAAGTGTGATAAAAAATCGATTTAAGTCATAATATTCATCCACTTATAAATAGAAATTGTGATGTCTACTCAAATAACCGAAGTGACAGTAATAATAGTAGTGACAGCCTTAATTGCTCCACTTAAAATACTAAAACTTCATTAGATCATCGTTTAAACCAAGTTGAATTAATACTGGACAACTTAAAAAGGACAAAAATTCTATTAGGAATTGTTAAATGCATACAAACATGATATTAAATTATTATACCAATCAAGGTGAACAACGAAAATTAAATTACAATAACTTAACTTGATAATTATACATCTTGAATTTACACATTAAATTATATTTTTGCTCTAAAAACCCAGTAGGAAAACTCGTAATTAGAAAATATTTAGAATTTACCTTTCATCATTGATTTCGTTATCAACGGCATAATAATCTGTTGCCGAAGTGTAAACGTTGTCATTTTCACCGTAACAATCTTCAGGATCTGATAATGGTATCGTCAAGTCTTTATCCTCTTCTGTAAATATAATTTGGGATGCGGGATGATGATTTGATGAAGTTCCGTTCACTATTGGCCTTGCCCTCCTCTTGTCAAGTTTTGTCATTACAATTCGTGGTTGGGCTGGAAGCCTTCTTTGCTCTTCTGTAAAATTTACAAGGGTATATAAATGTCGACTAGTTTGGTGATTAGTCAATTGGTAATTAATATGCTATCGATTTTGTCACCATGTTTTTGTTTTAGTTGTATACGTATTCATTACCTACTTGTACGACGCCTTGTCTAAATGATCTAATCAAATCCTTAAAATTGGTTGGCTCATTTCCACCAGATTCCTCTATCACTTTGTTCAGTGATATGCACCGTGATGGCACTTTATTCGCATACTCTATTTTATCCACTAGATTATTTAGCTTTAAGTCCAATTGCAATTTAAGCAACTCTATTTTATGGTGTGTTTCACAAAACTCTGTCATAATTTTTGTACATTTTTTACAACACTGAAGGAATGTGTCAACGTTGTGCAGTTTGTTTCGTCCAGCTTTTTCTGCATCATGACATTTCACAAATTTCACCAAAGTTTTCAAGACCGTGTGGACTACACGTGAGGAGCTTTCCGTAGTTTCAGTAGACAGATCACAAGTTTTATCACAATAATATTATGTCAATACAAAGAATTCTGTAATTACATATTTTAAATTTAAATATTTTCCGCTAAAGGATCTTTCG
>JAQFXM010005714.1:0-14453 GCA_034693345.1 Entomobrya multifasciata | reverse complement strand
TAATGAAAATTGGACTTCACGAGTACCCATTCCATCAAATTATCCAAAGCCAAAGGTGATTGATACATAAATGCTACTCAGTCACTCTATTAACTTAAATTTCAAATAATTATACCAGGTTGGCATTTAAAAGAAATATCTTTAACGTAAGCATATATGAACACTGATTTGTGTCAATATTTTTTTCAATGATAGAATTTTTAAAATTAAGAGAATTTATGTATTAATTGACTGTCCAGAATAATATGGTGTAATGAATTTTCAATGATTTGAGTTATATTGAATGATTGAAGATTGAATTTCAATGATCTTGAATAACTAAACCGATAATTTCATGATTGTATAATAGAAACTTGGATTTGTGACTCTAAATTAAAGTGTAACCGTAGAATGCGAATTCAATATGAAAACGAAGGCCCTAGGACAAGAAATAATACTGAATCAGAAACTTAATTAGCAATTAACACCATGCAATTTTACCAGTGGCTTTTTCTTCAAAAAATCTAATTAGTTACAATCATATTAAATTAGTTCAATTTCTGTACGTCCATCATATCACGACTTTGTATTGGATGAGAGAATTTCTCTGCAAAGCTAAATAATGCTACAGGAAGTGTAACTATCTGCAATAGATTTTTTTAGATTCCATTAACTTTGCTCTCAATTATACTTACCATTTTCAAAATGTTTTAGTAAGTAGAGTTAGACAGTGTAAATAAATAGTAGTAGTAGTAGAGTACAAAATAAAACCCAGGAAAAGATTTGTACGTACGTATTAATATAGTGTTTTCGTTCCAGCATGTACATTCAGAATTATTGCTCGATTTTTGGTTAAGGTTTAACACGTACAAGCACTGGCAACGTAAGTACATAAGGACATAGGTACTTATGCATATGTGAACCCTTATAATCTCATTATCCCTCCCTTTGTTCAAAGCAAAGGATTACGGCGGTGGTTGAAATGGGCGCTGGGTGAGAGACAATCTTCAAGGATTGGAGTGTGGAGCTGGTTAGTTCCATGGTTAGGGTTTATCTGTCATATATCAAATGATACACAAGGTCATATCGCACCGATGGCCGTAAAATAAATTAGCTACGCCGTACCATGAATATCATTATAATTGTAAGTTTACTTTGTGTCATTAAATTGTACACTTGTTATTAAAACATGCAGCATGACTAAACACTGGAATGGAAGATGTGTGAAGAAAAGGTGAACATGCTAGCAGGCTGTGGGACTGAGGAAAACTATGATGAATTTGGTAGTTGGATTCAGAAACGTTTTCTAGAGATTATATCTGATCGTTTACAAGATTTTAAAGGAATGCATGGAACGTGGAGAAATATGAAATGTTTTAAGTTTTTTGTAGTTTTTGCTATGGATAATTGTTCAACGGACGGGGTGAGCTGCAAATATCCACTTTGGAAGATGTATGATCTAGTTTTAGAGATTTTAAAAAAATTGCGAAAGTACGACCTGATTGATGTGATGTGAGACATTTATTATGCATTTAAAAACATCATGACTATGACTATGACCATAATAAAAAAATAATTATTGAAAACGTGAAATAAAAACGGGAAGCTTTTATTTATATTCTTACGGCTGTACAGCCAAAATTGTTCTGTCTCACGATGCCCCAAAATATTATTTTGTTTCAAGAAAGCCTTTAGTTAACAAAACTACAAAAAAGTAATTGGATAGTAGTATGAATACTAATCCTGACTTTAAATGAATAAAATTTTAGTATTTTTTAAAATAAAAAAACATTTTCTATGCATATTTCTACCATTAATGCAATATAAATTGAATAAAATTGATTATTGAAACAGAAAAGTAGGATTACAAACAAGTATGTTTTCCTGTCAAAAATATTAAACAAAGTACATTTACATTTTGCTCTTTACCAATTTTTTAATATTTTAAATCCTAGCTCTTTCATCGTTGCAATGCAAGTACTAAACAACTTGAATTGAATAATCCATGCATTTCCTCTGTATGCAGTTTTGAGTATCATATATAATTCTGCGGAATATACCAAACTCAGAATAAACCAACCAATACATCTTGTACTAATACCTGTAACGTAAATATTATTTTTAATGAATGACCATGTGGATTGTTTAAGTCAATGGCTTGATTAGTGATGGGTCTTGTAACCTCGAATTAAATTAAGATAAGGACAGGGATTAAAATGTATTGTTCCTTGAATTATTTTTGATTTCTAAATAAAAAATGAACAATTGACTGGTTATGTTCTCACCATTATTGTTAGTTCCATGATTGCTTTACCGGTCTCCGAGATTAAGCGTCACGCTGCTTAACATGCTACGCTACGCTATGCTGCTACGAGTTCCACAGATCTGAGCACCTCTTTGAAGAAAGGAATGACCTCCTTGTACCTGCATCATGGAAAGAAATGGTGACAGTAGTTAACACAATTAATAAATAAAGATGACAGAGTAAGTTATATCCAATCAAAAACAGTCTTTGAAAATATCCACCCTTTTCTCACCTGAACAATTTAATTGACCACTCACTCATCACACCTTAACGAATTGCATTGCCTCTTACAAACTTGTCAAGCAACTTGTGGTGTTGGCCGAACCAGATACCACTACACCTTCTACGCACCCATTCCTGTTTATAACAACAAGCAGGAGCAGTCTTCTATTTCTTTTGTTTCTCTAAAACTAGTAATATGTATTTCTCCTTTGAAACTATTCTAGGGTTAAAAAGCTACTTTTATAGTTAAATTGGAAATTCAGTTAAATAAAATTCACAAACAGTTTAATAAGAAGTAAGAGAAATAATGTGAAATGAACAAGTAAACTTTTTATTTTAGTACGCTAGCTTGGGTGGCTAGGAGAGATTATAAATAAACCTGTTGCTTGTTTTGGCTCTTATGGGGCTTACTCGAGTAACCGATTTAAGAAATGCTGAAGAAAGGGTTGTAGCTCGTTGTGGTTATGTGCAGGAAATCGTTTTTTAAGATACATTATATGTAGATAAGTATGTTAGTGTAGATGAATATTTGTATGTGCAATATGCTGTCACTTATCGTTGGATCTAGATCTTGTCACTGCTACATAACGTAACACATCTTGTAATTAGATAAAAAAGCTTTTAAAAATAACGTCGCTATGAAAATCATGTTGTGATGAAGTATATGAAGCTTTAAGACTGCGTGAATGGGAAGTACGACAACTCTAATCCAAATACATATTAACTATTTTGAAATCAACTAACATTCATAATGATTGATTCAGCTAGATGTAGTCATTATTTTACGAAATACCATGCAACAAGCCTATTTCTTTGGCTTTACACAGTTATAAATGTAATGGTTTTCTTGTACTTAATGTCATTTGTCCAGAAAAAATGCTTTTTAACTTTTTGTTTTAGAGACACGACGAAATGCAAGGAATCACAACCACAACAGGTCGGTTAAATAAGTAGGAATACACAGAGATGCATTGTTTTTAAAAGCACGCAATGTCCTTGAGACTAAAATATAACTCGAGATGAAAGACAAAACGCTGAAAATAAAATAACGTCCACAAAAAGGATACCTAAATAGATTGCTAAAGGTTAGTTCTGTGGGTTAGTATGGAATGTACTTGTACATTTGCAGCTGCACTTGCACAACATAGCATACACAGGCAGTTTTAATGGATGAAAGAAGATGAAAAGTGAACAAGAAAATAAAAAGAATTTATTTTAGGGGAAGCCAAGTAGGCAATAAAAATAAAATCCAGCCAGAAATGAAAAGGAAGATGTAGCAGAAAAGTAACAAACCATTTTTCTAACAAGCTTGTAAGCCAAAGCCAACTGTTGAATTGGAATGTAGATTTCATTGCAGGGTTTTTCATTACCAAGCTATTTTATATGACGCTGGAACTTTTTCATGTTCAAAATACAGGTAGACAGAAAGTAAATATAGATTTGTGTGTAACTGCTTCATCTTTTTGACAGGTGCGATAATGGTAAAAATAACAAAAGGAATATTTTGCATAAAAAAAGATACTCAATACATTTTCAAACAAGGATGTAGTGTACTTGCACAAATATCAGAATTAAGTTGAGTGATCTTAAGTTCAGCTGAATCAAACGTCTCAAAATGTCCCATCCCTATCTCTTCTACTAACTTGCCTTGTAACTTTTCATTTTGCTACATTTCTCAGTTCTCTTAATGCTTTACGTTTAGTGTTATTCCATTTGAACCATTTACAATGATGTTCTAAAACGAATCGTTTTCATAAAATTACATACACATATACCTACAATAGTACAATTAATATGTAGAACCAGGTATACATATACATGTTAAATCTGTGTGCACCCACGATATACACTTCCTTGACAAGAGAGGATGATATCGGGAGAGGTTTGTTTTTGCACTGAACATGTTTTATGGCCTCGTCGCCAATCACTGCAGAAGTAATCTTTTGGTATATATAATTCAAACTGCATCTATATTTTTATTTTGTACAGTACTGTTGTTTATAAGCAGGTATACTTCAAAAGTAAATGGGAAGCCATGCGAAATATCAACTACGCACTAATCTACAAAAATTTACTATACAACAATAGCAAATGGCAAGAAAATTGAAACAATGGAGAGTATACCTGAATATTATATTTTTCTGGTGATGTAAATTTGTGAATCGTACTTTCTTTGAGCTTTACACTATCCGGATCCAAAAATTAGAAAATGGGTACCTAAAATCTAGCGAAATCTATTGTTTTTCTATTGGCGAATAAATATGCTTTGTGTGCAGGTATTTTGCAAGTTTTTGCTTGAGGCAGTTTCTAAGCTAAATAACAGAACAGCATTTTAGCCTTTCAGGTAGACATAGAATATTGCATGTTGCTTTTTGTCAGATTGTCTTTCATTTTGAGAATAATTCTCTCCTTTTCTTTGTGGCTGATTGAAAGACAAGGACTCACAAAACCAGATGAAGCGGAATGGGAATAAGATGAGCATCACAAAGAAAAAATTGGGTGGTCGATAAAACATTTAAACCAATTTGCTGCAATTATTAGCCTTAATTGTCAACTGGATATCTACTAATATTAAAAGGATCACAAAAGGAATACTCACAAATTCAATTTATTTCAGACTCCGGTTTTAGGACGATGAAGGCTTCTTTTTTGGTAGTACTAATAGCCAGAAAAAGCCTTCATCGCAATATAACCGGATGTCTTAAAAACAACTTTACAAATTGAATCGTCATGGTTTCTGGTTTCTGATCCTGCTTATTTTTGGATAATGGGACAACATAAGTCTGGATGCAATCCTAGTCATTGTATTCTGGCGAACTATATGGTAAGCTTTAGCAGGTTTGTTTTTTGAGTCCACACTTATTTGACGGTTATAATTTGTAATTTAATTTCAATTTTTTAAACTTTTACAAAGAGCAAACAAAGCTAGTGTAGTATTCCACGTTCCATTTCTACATTCTAGGTTTTGCATCAGTTCATAAAATAAGAGGGTAAATGTAAATGGTAAATGTTTTCAGAGAAGTGAAGGCACCCATTCATTTAAGCATTGAGGGACGAAGCAAAAAAAGGAAAGTTAGGTGAGTGTACTAAATCCATCTAAAAATATATGTGTCACAATACCCCAATCACCATATCAATTTGTGTTAACTTGTATTTAAGTGTTGAATCCCTTTATACATTAATATGTATGACTCAATTGGCTAATAAACTATAAATTATTGATGATGAAAAAAACCTGTACAAAGTTGATGTAAATAAGATAAACAAGTTTCCCGTAACAATTAAAGTTGTTTAATTATCGCTGAAATTCTGAATAAGCAAGCATTCATCGTAAAGATATAGAGGACAAGGAGATACCTGAAATAAGAAGGAAGTTCTTAGGCGTTACTTCGCTTATGCTAAAGGTATACCTAATACCTCTATGCAATATGTCTATGTAGCCAACTTACCAAACATTTTAATAAGTCATCTCACAAAAAAGTAATAATGCGAACATGTAAAAAAAGAGACTTTGTGGTACAATTTTATAAAAACGTATACATTTTCACTGACTTTATTTTCTGCATACAAAACATTACATACACTTTCGAGTAAATATCGAGCATACCTGTGACCCATTCCCCTGGAAACAAGAAGGAAGAGATGCAGTAATGATTATTTTTTATAGTTGGTTTTAAGACTTCCGGCTGTAAATGTACGTACCTTACGTTTCCTTAGCAAAGAGCTTTATTTCATTTTATTTCAGCTTTTCACTCTAATTCATTCAGTTTCTCCAAATTGGTCGCAAATAAAAAAGAAGAAATATTCTAAAAATGAAAGTCAAGCCAATCAAAAATAAACATACATGCCTTCCGGCTAAATGCTTTGTCTTGTTTTTTATTACAATTTTGCTGCTCACTTACAGCTTAGAAACTGCATCAGGCAAAAACTTTGCAAAATATTAGCACAAATAGAGTTGAACAATGAAATGTGCTGTGTATACAACAAAACGTGTATGTGCAAATACAACAAAACAATAGATTTCGCTAAATTTTAGGTACTCATTTTCTAATCTTTGGATCCGGATAGTGTAAAGCTCAAAGAAAGTACGATTTGCTAATTTACAAGCAGCATTGCTTATTCACAATCATCACCAGAATAATATATAATCTTTAGGTATACTCTTCATTGCTCATTTTTCTTGACATGGTCATATATATCATATTTTTTATCTAAAAATCATATTGCCTCTTTCCCACTCTTCACACTTTGCATTGCAACGACCACGTAGAGTAAAAGATGCAGTTCGTAGTGTAGAGTAGAGTACATTTACCTTTTAAGTTCACCCCCATTCATTGGTCTATCGGCTATAAAATTTGTTGAGTGCAAAAAAAACCGAAATCCCTCACACTACACAAAGAGGTGTGTGTAATAACGAAGGAGTAGTGGACACTGGGCACTATGGATACGCAGATATATCAGTATGCATGTTTCATATTCTACTTTCCTTGCTGAATTGGCTTTGTTACATTTAAAAGCGTGCGCATAGATGCCAAACTGCAAAGTGAATGCAAAAATTCAATGAACTGTTGCCAAATGCTAAATCTGTAGCAATAATAATTTGTTTCAATGGTAATAAGTAGTTGCTGAATTTTAATGAAATTAGGCCGTTTTAAGATGATTAATGGGATATCATAAGGTATATTTTTTAATTAAAAATACTTTCAGTAAACGTGGTAGACAACCTGTAATTTGAATTTTTTATGTAATCATTTATTTTATTTACAAAAAAATCATAATTTCATTTAATTTTGCAAACATTTTCCATGAAATGCACATTATAATATGAAATTACATTTAAAGTTAACATTTTACCGTGCAATTAACCAAAAACTAGCTACCACAAGTTCCAACCAACATGAGAATTAATCTGTTAGCTTATCAATATAAAAGACAGCACCGTAACCAGAACATTTAAATAGTACCAAATCTCTACATGTCTAAAATGAAAAAAAATCTTTCCCGCATTCTAACTTTCACCAACTACTTGTAAATCAATTATTGCATTTATGATGATTATCAAAATCCATCTTAACTCTAACAAAAAAAATGTTTTAATTAAATCGTTCCACATGCCCGCTTTAAAAATTAAAAGGCATTTATACATTTTACTGAAGTCGCCCCTTCTTAGCCTGCCCATTATCTTGACCTTGATTGCTTTCCCCGTACGCTGCGGAACTGCTAGCACTAAAAGCGCTGGTTAGATTGCTGGTGTCTGCGCCTGCACGCTTCATCGCCCGAAATATTTTGGCTGCCTCCGCTTTTTATAAATTTTAAAAAAATCGATAGATTATCTACAACTAGTTATTTTTCAACAAAAATGAACAAAAAACATTATTATAAAAGATCACCTGCATCTTCAATGTTCTCAAATTCGTCAATGAAATCCACTCCTCCTCCGAGCAATGACGCTTCTAATGGTTCAATAAATTAAAATCAAAAAGTTAGCTTTACTTTTTTTAAATGAAGATCAATAATACTAATTTTATTAGCATTCTTATATTCCAGTAGTCATACCAGCTTTAAAAATCGTTTTGTAATAACCATTGCTTGACGTATCCCTATTTTTCACCGCCCAGTCAACAGCTTCCCTAAGATATTTGGTGTAGAGCTCCTTCAATCTCCCCGAATTATTTATTGCAAAAACCTCACAAGCATGTTTCATCTTTGAAACGCTCGTCTCCAAAAAATCCTCAATCCCTTTCTCAACTTCCGGCATTTCCAAAATATTTTTCTTCATATACACATAGCTTTCCAATTCCTCCTTGGAATTGTACACGAATTCCCGAAAGTTTAAAATATTTATTTTATTTTGCTTCACAACTTTGTCTCCATAAGTCCACATTTTGCTTTCAAGTCCTTTTAAAATCCTGACCGACTCCAGTCCCTGTTCATTCTGAGGATTAAACTTCAGTGCAAACTGGTCGCATTTGAGTAAAGCTGCGTAAACCATTTCCCTCACAATCCGAATAACTTCGCTGTGATAATGAAACTTTCTCAGGTAAAGTTCCTTCCCATTTCTCCCCATATATGTTTCAGATGTGGTGTTGGGGTCATCCACAAAAAGAAAGTGAAGCTGGTCCTTCAAACTCTGCTTAAATTCAGCATAAATCTTTTCCTGGATTCGGGCTACCAAAAGGGCGAAATTCTTGGTGTTTTTGGGTTCCACAGCCAATTTTATCTTTTCGCAAATTTCTGTTGCTGATTCTTGCATGTGAGTCCACTTGTCGTTGGTAATACCGTCGTATCTTTCCAAAATGGTGGTGACAAGGTCAGTTGTCTTTTTCCCGGCTTCGTTACATGCGTCCCTAAAATGGTTTGGGAGGAGACACTTGGTTGGAGCTCCAAAGCTGTAGAGGTCAAAGTTCTGGTCAAGCACTCGGAAGTATTTTATTACACAAATTTCCAGGGTTCTTGAGTGATCAAAATGTAAGATTTGGTGACTTCTTGGTTTCGGGTAAAACACGAAACTGTTGGAAAATAGGAGTGCTGCGTTTTGGTCAATGAGGTTATCAATGTCGGTCTTTTGGGGTTGGGAAGTTGACATTTTTGAAGTTTCTACAAGTTTAGCCAAAAAAAACCAAACAACTTAAGGTTAGCTAAAATATTTTCCGGAAAATATAAAAATTGGAAAATAGCAAGCAGTTTTAGAAAGTTATCGTATTTTTATCTTAGGCTACTTGTTATACAACTTGTTAAGGTTTTTTTTACCTTTCAACTTGAAAATACAAAAAAGGAGTTTTTTACGGAAAATGAGTGAAGTTAAATTAAATAAAATCAATTAAATTTTTTAAATAATTGACAGTTCTATATTTCAATCGCGAGAGAAATCGTGAGATTTTCTCTTTCCTTCACAGCTCCTTACTGACTGTGTTTGCCCTTGCGCACTTGTGCCTTTCTTCCTTCTCTCGTCAGCCAGCGTCAGTCAACCAAGCATACAACTCAAATATATATGCCTTCCGGCTAAAAATTCTTTTGTACTGGCTTGGCTTTGACTTGCCTTTTAAAGTGTAAGTTTTTCTGCTCACTTCATCTTTTAAATCGCCTGGAGCGAAAAAAATTGCAAAATATTTTTACTGAAGACATATGAAATTTTGTGTATATCTCGTGTGTGTAGTTCGTACAAAGAAAAAAGGGGATTGGCGAATGACTTTGACTTGACTGACAAAAATATATACCTGTTACATATATATTCAAAGAGAGAAGCACAAAGAAAGCGTCACTATTTTCAGTAATCATCACATCAGCAAGAAAATCTACAGTGAACACTTGTACCATTTCCCAACAATATGTTTTTCCACATATGTAGTCAATTTTATGCAGGTACATATTAAATGGATGTCTGTGCATAGAGCATACATGTATGAGTGACAGTGCTAGACATTGCAACGTTTACAACTATTGCTGTAATTCAATTTATGACAAAAACAGACCAATAAATTTTTAGACAATAGATGATAAAGCTTTAATATTTGCTACTTATGGAAAGTAAATGGGGTTACTTGTGATAGCTTGAAAGATACATCTGCTTTCCAGTTCATATTAATTTGTGTCCTGTCGTGTCATTTGCGTTTTTAGGGTAAAAGACACACAATTTCATTTTTCTTACCAAGTTATTGGTCATTCAGGGAGTTTGATGCCTTGGAAAAGTATTAAAAAAATAGATGAGATGAGATGCGTGGGCGTAAATTTATGAGTTTTAAAATGGATTTATAAGTAGTTCAGTTTTTTGAGATGATTAAATAATGAGTAGAAAAAAAAACAATCAAGGAGACAAATAGAAAAATTGTAGCTCAAGTTACTACTTGTTTTTATTTTTTACCAATAAATTTCAGGTTTTACATACTTATATGGCTTATGCAACAAAATATACATTTTTAAATGCTTACATAACATAACATAGTTTGTTGTTTCTTTCTTTTTCACACGGTAACAATGGAGTATCTCAGACTTGTTTTCAAAACAGTATACTATTTAATTTTCGCTCCACCACATCATTTATCGTTACCATCCATACCAATTACCCTTCTTAATAGAAACATTACTTAATTAAGAAGTGACATAGAGTAGGAATTTAGAAAGGAGAATAATTTTCATCAACGATTTAATTCGGAAAGATAAAACCTTTGTAATTCCATTTTTGGGGCGTTGAGAGACAATAAATAGGTATAGGTCAGATAGGATAAGTGTTCTAGATCTTTAGTTTAAATATTTTTTCTCTTATACATTATTTTAGCGCAACCCTTCGAAGAAATTTAAGTCATATTTGTACACTCTATTATAATTATTAACTATTACAAAATTGATTGTTACCTTTTTCTTCCTATGCAATTGTACAGTTCAAGAAAACTAAACTTGAAACTATTACCTTGTATTTCAAGTCCATGTGAACATTACCGGTTATTTATTTATTAACTTATACAATTTTAAGTCGTTTTTGAATTAAAACTTAATTAATACCTTTAATTAAGTACAAAACTAATATTTTATCCTTTTACAATAGTAAACAAATTGACTGTACTTTACATTTGTACAGAAATCATACCTACCAAAATGAAAAACAGCTTACATTACTGTTAATAAGTTTATAATATTGGTCCTATTTTTTACATTAATCGTACACTCAAAGCAGAAATTAAAACTCAATTTGTAATACTATATTTTTTACTCACAAGTTTATTACTTAACCAGTTGTAACTTAACTTTCTTTCTGTAAAATTTTGTTTGGAGAAATAATTAACGAAAATAACACTCATTAATAATAAAATTATAATCATTCACGCCTAATCTCCAAAATATACAACCGAACTTACTAGGGTTGGGTCCCCTAAAATACAAACCGCAGCGATCATCATCACATCACTCGGTATTTACTAATGCTGTAGCATTTACAAATTTACTTTTTATTTCTTTTCGGAAAATACTATAAGAAATCTGAAATTCCGTTTCTCATAAATATCAATCATTGAACAAAATTCTATTGTGATTACATACAATGTATTTACACGCCCTTACAAAACAGTAAACCTGCACACTGTATTAATAGATAAAAACAGCCAATGGTTGACAATTCTGGATCATATGAACACATATGCAGCCTGAGGACAACAAATATCACCATCAATCTAAGTTACTAAACTGAAATTGACTGCGCGTTTTATACATGGTTCATATGGTTTATATGTAAATATCGATCGATATCACTTGATGTTCGCTCTTTGAATGACTCACAAAAATTGATTTTTTAATGATTTTTACATACAAAATTTTCATCCTGCTTTACAAAAGCTCTTTCATCCAAATATTTTAAGACAATAATTTTATCAAGTTTTTGTAGTGGCAAAACCTTTAGAAAACTGAATTACATACTTACAGTTTATTGTAAAACTTGAGAACTGTCTACTGCGATTCTTACAAAATAACCTAATCACTGTAATTTAAAATGCTTGATAGCCTTAATTCTTACTAGCAACTTTATGAAGATATCTGATTGCTAATCATAAACTGTAATATTTGTGTAATAAACTTTCGTTTCAAATTCGGTAATCTGGTATAGAATACATAATTTAAAACGCTTATATTAATATTGTAGTGATGGGGTTTTATGAAACAAATTTACAACCAAGTACTTAATGTTTTACCTGTATAAATAATTCTGAGCAATAAAGAAATACTAATACTTCTTTCTATTTTTATACAGAAAAAACTTACGATGACAAATCATTATTAAGAAAGTCATATAATATTTCAAATTACATTTTTTTCTGAATCATATGCGAACAAGAAATCAAATAACGATACCTATTTATTTCAAAAAAAATGAAATGATTCTTCTTACTGAAATTTATATTTCATTATTTTTGTTTTTCTTCCTTTTTTCGACCAGTAAAATATGGATTCACACTATGCTCATGACAACTCGACTTGAATCGTACTACCTCGTATTTAAGGTCCACGTGTACAGTAGATCAATGGTTATTTAGTTATTGTTAACTTGCTAAACGTTTTTAATTTAAAACTTAACTATTACCTTTAATTAAGTTTTAAAACATATTGATATACCTTTTGTAAATCGTTAAAAATAGAATTCAAATAACTACTCCATACTGCCACTGGTTGTACTACTGATTTTGCCACTGATTAACTTACTGGACAAATTTAGAAATCCGTTGTTAATTTTACTATAAAACTACAATACATTGAGTTGAAGTTTAAAGTAAGAACCATGCTAAATAATAAATATAACTTTGTGAATAAAACGAAAACCTTTTTTTGTAATAATTAATGGGACTTTCATTTTTATAACTCAACTTTCTTTTCAGAAAAGTAGGTCATATAACTGAGCCCATCTTTAAAAAATCCGTCTCTCAGCCTTTCAATTTATGTATATATCAATCACCAGAAAATATTCCACGAGTATATGCATTGTATTTACACCTATACCCTCAGACAATACTGTGAACTTACACATTCTATTAATGGATCAACAAAAAATACGCCTATTGCATTTATAAGTTTACTCTTTCCTTTTATCCCATGTTTGAAAATCATTTAGACCACTTTAAATGCGAATTTATACTCAATTAAATAAATATTGCCAGATATTATATTCATACAAATATAGCATATCATTTAGCAGCTGGAAACTAGTCTTTGTTTTCGTAAATGATGTTAACCCACCGAATTCCTCTAGATTTTCATTTTTTAATACACAAATTATACATACGCATGCGTTCTGAAGCTACCACCATAATTATTTCTTTGACCTGACCTGAAAATTAATCTATTGAAGCCCAACTGTTTCACCGATATATGTACTATCAGCGAATGCCAAAGGTGATACGACATTGGTACACACATATATTACTAAATAATTTACTAAACTATCATTCATACCTTACATAAAATGAACTAAAATTTTCACAACTTTTTCAAACTTGCTTTCATTTATTTAATAAACTATTTTTTGTTTTCAATTTCTTTTACCCATCTACAGGCATACCGACTACCCATGCCGACTTACTCTTAAGGTTATAAAAACCATTTTAACTAATTAATTTGCATTAAAATGCACCAAATCTCTTTTTCGCATATTTTTTATGTATTTGAACGCTATAAACGAGATTTTACTTGTTTCTTCTTCTTTCGAAAACTTCTAATCATTAAACGGTTAAAGGCCATGAGCCATAATACATCATTAGTGTGCTCAGGTTACTACAAATATTCTGAATCAAACCTTAGAAAACTGACCTATATTTTTTTCTAGTTCATTGCAGTCTTTGTACTGCATTTCTTACAAAATTACTAAATACCTGTCTTTTAAAATGATGAAAAAATTGGATTAGCAAGACTTCCTTTTGTGAAGATCTGTGATCATTAATCATTGAACATAACCTTGGTTAATGATAACGCTTTCGTCTCCCAACCAATGACATACCGAAACTCAGGAACATCTTGACACAACTAATAAAATTTTCTGTAAAACAGCTTGTTACAAAATACTTATCTTACCC
The DNA here is from genome assembly GCA_034693345.1 of Entomobrya multifasciata. Taxonomy (NCBI): domain Eukaryota; kingdom Metazoa; phylum Arthropoda; class Collembola; order Entomobryomorpha; family Entomobryidae; genus Entomobrya; species Entomobrya multifasciata. Next base: position 395 of record JAQFXM010005714.1, on the reverse strand, counting down.
CTTACATTTTGATAAGATTAATTAGTAGACACCCTCTAAAAATTACTTTCAATCAAACATTGAAACAAATAAACTTTTTTGTCGCCTTTTCCTTGCCTTTTTTTCTCGGAAAGGTGTAGCTATCAGGTACTGTGGATGTATTCCGACTAATTTTTCTCAAAATTTTATAATTAAAATGGGACTTTTTGAGGAGGAACCATGAAGAAGGGATGGAGATTAAGTGATTGAGATAAAAAAAATCCCCACTTTATTGCATAATATGGGAGCAAAGTGCTGCCCTTCCAAACTCCTCCACTGTGGATGTATTCCGACTAATTTTTCTCAAAATTTTATAATTAAAATGGGACTTTTTGAGGAGGAACCATGAAGAAGGGATGGAGATTAAGTGATTGAGA
>JAQFXM010005713.1:0-14459 GCA_034693345.1 Entomobrya multifasciata | reverse complement strand
GTTTATTATGCTATTTTATATCTATAGAATAATTATAAGGTGTTTTGTTTCCTAAGACTAAATCTTCTCGAAAACACTACAAGCTAACTACATAATGATTAGTAGATTGTTATTCTAAAACTGGATGCCTTTTAATGTAAAATTTGGCATAAGTAAAACCAAAAAAAAACAGTTTAATTAATTTATAGGAATCGGGAGCAATTTATAAATTAGTGTTGTTTGAATTAATCAAATTGTGTAGTTTTGGTTGTCAAAGTTAAAGATAAGTATTTGAATGAATTTATTTCTTTAATTGCAAAGATAAATTGATTTAGATTTTCTTGTTTGAATCTTTTTAATTTAGGGTTTAACTGCAAATATGACAAAGCAAAAGTACAAAATATGGAAACACCCGTCATCACTATCATGACTTGGGCTGAAGGTTAAAAGATAATATGTGATTAATACTAATAAGTTTCTTATTTTAACCATAAAGGTGGGAAAATAATATGCAGTTAACTGTTTACTTTCGTTGTTTGAATACATTAAATTCAATCGCATTTTTATCAAGTTCAAGTAATATACCAACTTGTCACAGAAACGGTCAAAGTTAAAAAATGACAGGTTTGTTACTAATTTCATAATTAGTTTAATGACTTACATTGGAATCTCAATTTTTGTTTCACCCAGTAACAATGTAGATTAGTGGTAAAATTTATTAAGTATTTTTATGTATATTTTTACAAGAGTAACGTTCCTTCGGGGAAACGTGTACAATATTTTCGTACAATGAGTTTACTGAAAATTATAGTTCAGGAAAGCTATGTCGTTTTTATATTTAGTTTTAATTGTCGTCTAAAGATGAAAACAAATTCATTACCCAGCTTAAAAAAGAATTATAAAAAAATAATTGTAAAAACATGGAACTCATTTCAACCAATGATACCTTGTTTACAGAAATTAGTTTACAGAATTTCTAAAAATGGATGCTTTTTTTAATGTAAAATGTTGGCAAAAGTTAAAAAAAATACAGTTCATTCTGTTCAGAGGAATCGGCAGCAAATATTTTGAACAAGTGTTATTTTAGGGTTAATTAAGAATCTGAATGATAATAACTACTAAAATTTTCATTTTTGGACTTAACTACAAATATGATGAAGCAAAAATACAAAATATGGAAACACCCATCATCACTACCATGATTTGTTCTAAAGGTTAACAAAAGAATTTAATTAATACTAAAAAGTTTCTTATTTTATCCAGAATGTTGGCAAAATAATATAGAGTATACAGTACACTGTTTACTTTCATTGTATGAATCACACATTAATTTCAACCATATTTTTTATCAGAATAGGTAAAAAAGTAATAATCGGGTTAAAGTTTTGAAAATTACTAGACAAATTAATAATAATGTACACTATCTGTAGAAACTGAATACAAAATGTATGTGTATCCGGGCAAAAAAAATGCTGAAAAAAACCGAAAATTCGAACGTACGAATTTAGTTTTTTAACTTTATGCAAAAAGGGTGAATTGTAATGTAACTTATTTACTTAAAAGGTGTAAACAATATTTTACCAGTTTGCTTTTGTTTTTTTGTAACGTTAACTTAAAATATGAATCATCAATAAAATTTGCTCTATAAAATTAAAAATATTTTATCAAACTTTGAAAACCTTTGAACTTTGGATTTTCTCACTCGCTGCTACTTTCATCGACATCGACATCATCCATCCAAGTCGATTAATTAACTTGTTTTTAAGTTTAATATAAGAATGTAAATGCGGAGAATAAAATTATAGACCTTAATTTGGGATAAAACTAATGTTTAATTGGTGTAGTGTTATTAAATTGTTTGGATGTTCACTAAAAATAATAATCAGCATTGCATCATAAAACTGCCGTGGTAAAATAATAACCATCAAAAATGCATCCACCCAAGCAATTCAAGGTACTAACGGATCACCTTCTCCACCCACGCACTAAAATAACCAGAATCGTCACCTCCACCACCCAAGCATAATAATAGGCATTTGCTCTGCTCACGCATTTTTGTACTCTTTTCCATTTTTTCAGAGTCCTGGACAGCATCACCTTCAGCATTTGACGTACCGTTGGGTTATTTTTGGCTGTGCTTTGACTTGGCGGGGAGCATCTCTACTTGTCTTAAATGTCTCAGTTGGCTAGATCAATTATCTTTCGTCTAATCAACCGTAAATACTGTCCACTGATGATGAAGTTTAAAGTTGATGGTGAGAAAGGCAAGGGAACAGGAAATGTTGATGGTGCAGCTTTAGGCCGGAGTCTATTTTAGAATAATGAAGGGGTTAGGGATGGGGCAAGTTGAATCTGAAGTGGAGTAAAATGATGCCTTTGTTTGTATGGCAGTGAAGCCTTGCAAAAAATGCGCTAAAGAAGATGGGTCCCGTTTATAAAAGTATTAAAAGAAAACAACTCTGAATTCGGAACAGACCACCACCCCCTCCACCCACGCATTCATCATCATCACCACAAAGCCATCAAAGTCATTTAACAAGAAAGGAAGGATAAAAAAGGCAACAAAAATTTTATAAGTTGATTGACACTATTTTTTTTGTAGTCATTTAACTAATTAAGGAAAAAAATGTAATTGAAAAAAAAATTATAATTTTGTAGAAATTCCGAAATAAAAAATTGGTGATCAAAAATTAATTTTCCGATTTTTTTTGAAAATTGCAAAGTCACTTGCATTAGAAATCTGACATATTTTTTCGTCAAAAAACAGTCTCAAAAAAATTAGCTTGTCATCTGATCTTTTCATTTAGAAAAAAAACTTCAGCATTTTGACAAATTTATTTGTTCATATAAATTTATCACTTAATTTTCCAAATAAATGGATATAATATTTCGTATTTTACTTCGTGACCTAAAAAAATGGCTAATCAACGCCAGTCTCCGCGTCACATTCACTGTCTTTTTTGGGGCAAGTTTTTAATTGTTGGGATCCAATTTCACGCTGACAATTTACGGACAATTTAGGGCCATGCTATTCCTCATCGAACTGCTAACTAATCAGCCAAACATGTTTCGCGTAAGTTAATCCACAAAATATTATATTTAATTTTTCAGAATAATAATTACCATAAAATAATTCACAATGACTTAAATTTAATTTTAAAGGATATCTTAACTTTCAACAAAGTGATGACGACACTTGGTTACCTTTCCTATTTTGTTACGTGGGCGCTGTTTATGTGCTGGGGTGGCTGCTGGATGAGGCCGCTCGCTACTCCAAAATGAGTTTGGATACCAATTAGAAATTCCACCATCAACTCGACTCAATCAATTAATTCAGTCAACAATTTTAATTCACCATTTGTCAACCATTTGGAACATTTCGTGTAAACTATTTAATTGCGAATGTTGATGAAGTTTAGAAGGATTTTGGATTTTCTCACTCGCTGCTACTTTGATGACATTAAAATTATCCATCAATCTCAATTAATTAACTTTTATTACTCAGTTTAATATAAGAAATGTCAATGTCAACAATAAAATTACAGAGCTTCTTTTTCAAACCTACAAATTCACTGGTGTATTGTTTTTTAAATGCTAAGTGTTCGTTGAAAATAATAATCAACAATACATCATTATCATTATTATCATCATCCTCCAAACGAGAAAGAATAACCATCGAATCTCTGCAAATTTTAGAGAGCTGATGGATTTATTTGGTCGTGGTATGACCTGCTGTGCAGTGGGGAAGATCTCTACTTGTCTTATTTGGCTTGGTTAGCTAGCTCAATTATATTTTGTCTACTCAGTCAGCTAAATTAGTTTTTTGCCATGATGTATTCTGGGGCAACTTGAGACATAACATTTGCATCTGCTGCTGCTGTTATCCCACCTCAATCCATAAATGAGCGGAATCCATACAAACGTGTTATTGCGATGATGACACTAGAAGCAATAATGGAATCTTAGATTCAGGCTTCCTCACTGAACACACCACCACCATCCCATCAACTGACCCTCAATCCACATCCCGGAATCTCCGTTCCATCAAATTCCACTTTTGCCACCTCATATTGTACCCACATACTTTTTCTTCGTACGTTACGCACAAAGAAAGAAATTATTTTGTGCAAGTACACATAAAAATACTCACAAATATGCATGAGTATGTATCACTATATTACTTACGTATTCATACACTCAAAGATACATAAATGCTTTAGAGGTACAAAAATGCATGCAAGATGAAAGGGTCTTCAACCATTTTTCTATGGAGTCGTTCAATTTATAAGACGAAAGTTGTACGAGTATATTTTAGTAGCAATGTAATAAGTTTGTATGTAAGATTTTTTGTGTTTGATAAATGTGTACGTACTATATTCACGGCAGCTTTAAGACTCTGGAATTTGAGGGAGTTAATTTAAGGCAGCTTTGTTTCATAGTCAGCAAGAAAAACAATAATAGTTCGCATTCACAATCACAGTGTATGCATAGGAATGTAAATTGGATTTGTTTTCTTGGGATCGATAGATTTTAGAAAGTTTTTATTTCATTTGAGAAACGGACACGGAAAAGGGCTCAGGCCTGGCCATGCCTTGGCCTTGCTTGGCTTGGGTCACCATTTTGAGATTTTTTGTGAAACAAGAAGGTTTACACTAAATGACATTTTGTCAGTTTTTACAATTTTTTTCGAGTGGATAAATTCAAGTTAAATTGTTAAATAGTTTCTTCTGGTTGAGCCTGTTTTTATAGAAGTGTGCATTACTTGACATTGTTTTTAAAAAAATTTAATTGTGTGGGGTTTTTTGGTGGGATTTTTTGCACTACTTTTCAAAATGGTTTGTTAAAAATTATGTCTTTAATCTTGTCAAATTAAAAAAAAATTCAATTATGCAAAAATATAAGTGAATACTACATATATAAAAATACTGATATTGTAAAAAGATAAAATGTTAACATGACAATTTTTTTAAACAGTTTTTTGTCAGCTTTGGAATTTTTTGACCTGCTTGGACAATGGATTTTATTTCTGGATGGTTTCCAACGGCTTATCAACTGATGAACCCAATTTTTAATGAGGTAAGCAAAAATGTCGGAATTTTTTTTACTACTGAGCTTGAAATAGAAATGCCCAAAACTAGAAAACAGTTTTTGAAACAGTTTATTTGATTCGATTTGGCAGGTGGCGGTACCATACTGCTTGATTTCGGAGTTCCAGATAAATCATCATGTTGAAAAGAAGTGAGATCTTTGGAGGCTTTATAAAGAAAAGCTGTAGTAAAATAATATTAATATATTGTTGGATCAATTAGTAAATTGTGGGAATTCGTACCACTATATTATCTGGTATTGGTTTTCTGTTGAATTTAAAATGGTGGTAAAAGCTGTAATTGTAATTATTATTACATTGACAGCAGTTAGTTAGGAAAAAGTGAAAAACAGCATAAGTAAGAAATGATAGATTTATCCTAAAATGATTTTTGTTCAATAACAATCAATATTTTGCATGTTTAAAGCATCGAGTTTTGAAATTTAGTCGTATTGTCTTTACAAATGTTACATCCAAGCGTGTAGGTAAAAAATACAACAGAAAAATGGATTTGTGTAGCTTTATTTTTTTATTGTTACACGAATTGGGTTTATTAGGTACTTCGTATTTAATAGATTAATTATAAGGTTTTTGTTTCCCGAAGACTAAATCTTGATATGTCTTGTTTTTTTATCATTATGTTGACGAAGCTTTCAAGTAACGTGTTTGTCTTCATTGTAATACGTATAAATTACAAAACTTGGTATAGCCTTTTTTTGTAAACCTTTTGTAAAAATAGATGAATGTTTAGGCAAAGTATTGTGTTTAACGAGGTTTGAGTCTAAAGACGAAAACATTTTTAGTGACTACCTTCTAAAAAAGATTTATAAAAAAACATTTCAAAAAATGGAACTCATTTCTTAAAAAATGCGACCGTAACGTTTTAATGGTTTACAGAAATTAGTAAGCATTTCCAAAAAATAGATGCCTTTTTTAATGTAAAAGTTTGGCATAAGTAAAAAAACAAACGAACAGTTCATTTAGTTAATAGGAATCGGCAGCAATTTATAAACTAGTGTTGTTTGAATTAATCAAATTGTTTAGTTTTGGTTGTCAAACTTAGAGATAAGTATTCGAATGATGTTATTCGAGCATCCTTTCATTGTAGTTAATTAATTTGTAATTATTAATTTTTTTGTTTGAATTTTTTACTTTCATTTTGGGTTTAACTACAAATTCTTTTAAGAAAATTTTCCAGTTTTAAGAAAACGGAACTCATTTTTTGAAAATTGCGACCGTTATTCTCAATGGTATCCTGATTACGCAATTTTAAATCCTATCTAAAAATGATTGCCTTTTTTAATGTAAAATTTTGGCACAAGTAGAAACAAAAAACAGTTCATTTATATTATAAGAATTGGCAGCCAATTTTAAACTAGTTTTATTTGGACTGGTCAAACTGTGTAGTTTTGGTCGTCAAACTTAATGTACACAAATATTATATTCTTCACCATAAAATAAGTATTTAGATGATGATTATTCATAGTTAGGTTGTTTGAATTGGATTTCGGTTAGAAAAATTTCATTGTGGGTTTCACTACAAATATGATAAAGCTAAAGTACAAAATATGGAAACACCCATCATCACTACCATGACTCGGGCTGAAGGTTAAAATATAATATGTAATTAAGACTAAAAAGTTTCTTATTTGACTATTATGTTGACAAAAATAATATACAGTTAACTGTTCACTTTTATTGTATAAATCACACATTAATTTCAAATATATTTTTTATCAGAACAGGTAAAAGAGGTAAAACTCGGTTTAAAGTTTCTAATTACTATAAAAATTAATAATAATAAACAATATCTGTAGAAACTGAATACAAAAATGTATGTGTATTCGGGCCAAAAAAATCTTGAAATATTTAGCTAAAATTTGAATTTACGAATTTAGTTTTTAAACTTTATGCAAAAAGAGTAAAATTGCAATGTAATTTATTTATTTAAAAGGTGTAAAGAATATTTTTACAAGTTTCGTTTTGTTTTGTTTCGTAACGTTAACTTAAAAAATGAAAAGAAAATAGAAATTGATCAATAAAATTTAAAAAAATAAATATCGAACTTTAACAACCAGCATGAGTTTATGAATAAATAGATTACCTATTTTCAAGTTCAGATTGTTTATTAGTTTGGATTTTGACTGATTTTTGTTTTGTTAATTATGACTTAAATGGACGTTTTTATGAAATAAACATATTTGTTCCGTTTTCATTTATTTTACGCAAAATCTTTCACTATATTTTATTTAATCACAATCAGTCATATCCGAAATGTTGTCCAAACTACTCAAAATGCATAAAAGCTTTGCATCAAAATGATGTTTCATCAGAGTGGTACCATTACAGTATCCTTACTGTTTGATTATGTTCCGGATAAATCATCATGTTGAAAAGTAGCGAGATCATTGGAGAATTTACGATATGAGGAAAAGCTGCAGTAAAAATATTATATAAATATAAGTTTTTATAGTAAAATGCCAAAGCAAATGTATGACCGTAACATTCCGTATTCATTCATGTATGGATCAATTAGTTAATTGTGAGAGTTCGTATCACTAGATTATGTGTTATTTTGAAAACTGTTTGACTTTCTTAAAAAAAGATTTATAAAAAATCATTCAGTTACGCATGAATTTACGCATATAGCATTTTGCTACGTGTGTGTTTGTATTTTTTACTACATATTTTTTTAAAGAGACAAAGACTGCCTTGCCTTGTCAGCAAACCCAGTGCTTTGCTGGGCTGTCTGCTGTAGAACGAAAAAAGAGAAAAGAGCTCTGCTTCTCCCCTTTGCCTTGATACGCATTCACTTTGTTCCACAATGCCCCAGAAATGCGCGCTTATTTCAAATCACCCATTTCTCAATGTAAGCTTTCTGATTGAATTAATTTTCAGTTGTTTCCAATGTAATTAACTAGTTATTTATATTTTTTCTAAGTTTAAATGCAAAATTATTTAAAATTAAGTATTTCTAACAGAATAGTTAAATTCTTATACTTACATGTATGTAAATTGGTGATAATTTTTGCTTGTAAAGGTAGTAGTCATGTTACTGATTTTTTTTGGTTTGCCAGACGTTCCTTAACATCACTGTGTATACTTTGCTATGTAAATCACCACCAAAATAAGACGCTATAAAATCTTTGAAGGAAGGTTCAACTTTCAACAAAGTGATTACGACACTTGGCCATCTTTTCTAGTTTGTTACTTGGGCACTTTTTATGGGATGGGACTGGCTTCTGGATGACTTGGCTCGCTACTCCAAAATGACTTTGGATAAAAACTCCATCATAATCAATTCTACTGAATCAATTAATTAGTTACAGTGGTTTAATTATAAAAATGCCAATAATGTTGTTCATTTTGGTTATCGGCTAACTTTTATATTTGTTCATGTGGATAGTTTTGGGATTTGCTCAATCGCTGCTACTTTAAAGGACATTGACATTAATGACCCATCTGGATTAATTAACGCACCACGTACTTAATTAACCAGTCCCGTCACCTCCACCACCCAAGCATAATGCCAGTCATCTTTTCCGCCCACGCATCTGTACTCTTTTTATAACGTGTTAATTAAGATTTGTTGCCATGGGAAAATCTGGGGCAACCTAAGATATCACATTTGCTGCTGCTGCTGTTGATATCCCACTCCACATCATAAATAAGCGAGATCCATACAATATTTTTCCTTTGTACGTCAAACACAAAGAAAAAAAAACTTTTTGAGCCAGAGTACACATTAGTACTCACGACGATCTGAGTCGGGAAACAAGTAACATGCATGACTATGTGTCACTATGTTACTTACGTATTTTCAGCACTAAAAGCTACATAAGTGTTTTAGAGGTACGAAAATGCCAGTGCAAGATAAAAAGGCTCTTCAATATGTTTCTGTGGAGTCGTTCATTTCATAAGACGAAATGTTTTACGAGATTTTTTTAGTTTTGATGTGCTGTGCTTCATTAAATACAATGCACAATGTTATAAGGCTCTAGGTAAGATTTTTTGTGTTTGATAATTGTGTACGTAGTGTGTGCACGGCAGCTTGAGCAGCACTCTGGAATTTTGAGGGAGATGATTCTCAAGACAGCTTTGTTTTGTTGTTCAGCTTGAAAAACAATAATAGTTCACATTGCACATTCACAATCAGAGTGTATGCCTAGCAAAGTAAATTGGATTTTAGAAAGCCCTTTTTATTTGGCAACGGACACTCAAGGGCTCAGTCCTTTTGGCCTTGCTTGGCTTGGGTCACCATTTTGAGATTTTGTGAAACAGGAATGTTTACACTGAAACTAATTTTTTGTCAATTTTACAATTTTTTAAAGTGAATAAATTCAAGTTAAAATGTTAAATAGTTTTTTGTAGAGTTCGTTTTTACAAATGTGTGTTTTACATTGACATTGATTAAAAAATTTAACTGCGTGGGAGTTTTGTGAGATTTTTTACAGTGGTTTTTTAAAATGGTTTGTTATTATTTTTACACAGGATTTTATTAATTATTGTTTCTGTGTGGATGTTAGATTATAATAATGTGTTTTTATGTTCTCAAATAAAAAATTGTTTCAATAAGTGCCAAAATATTGGTGAATACTAATTTGTTGTAAAAGATAAATGTACTTAAATGTTAATTTGTCAATTTATTTTATTTTTTCAACAGTTTTCTGTCAACTTTCTGGAATTTTTTCTTGTGTGGTTGGATAATGGATAAAATATACCCAATTTTAACGAGGTAAGCAAAAACAAATAACTTTTACCACTGAGCTTAAAAACAAAAAAGCCCAAAACTCGTAAACAGTTTTCAAAACAGTTCATTTGATTTGATTGGCAGGTGGTGGTACCATTACAGTAAACCTTACTGCTTGACTATGTTCCTGATTAATTATCATCTTCCAAAACAAGCTGAGATCATAGGAGGATTGAAGATTATGAGGAAAAGTGTTGTAAAAATAATATATATATTAGTTTTTATAGTAAAATGACAAAGCAACTGGATGACCGCACCGTAACAATTCGTATTCATGGTGTTGGTCCATGTCAATTAGTTAATTGTAAGAGTTCGTAAATTACCAAATTATCAGGAATTCGTTTTCTTTTTAGAGTATTATTTAAATTGAAGCTGTAATTTTAATCATTATTACATTGACAGCAATAGTTTATTTCAGTAGACTTAATTATAAGGTGTTTTGTTTCCCGAAGACTAAATATTCTCGTCACGCCATACGACAAGCTAAAACTCAATAATGAGTACTTTTAAAAAACTTTCCATTTTTAAGAAAATGGAGCTCATTTCTTAAAAGTTCGACTCTAACCTTCAATGGTTACATTGTTTATACAATGAGTAAGCATTTCTAAAATATGGATGCCTTTTCTAATGTAAAATTTTGGCATCAGCAAAATAAAAAACAGTTAATTTAATTGAGAGGAATCAGCCACAAATATTTTAAACTAGTGTTATTTTGGATTATATCAAGTTATGTAGTTTTGTAAATATAATACACAGTAAGCTGTTCAATTTAATTGTATCACTCACACATGTAATTTGAACCATATTTATTATCAGAATGGGTAAAAAGATATAATCACCTGTTCAAAGTTTTGAAATTACTATACAAATTAATGATAATGTACAGTATTTACAGAACTAAATACAAAATGTAGTGTATTCGGACAAAAAGGAAAAGCTAAAATTCGAATGTACGAATTTAGTTTTTTAACTTGTAATGCAAAGAGTAATTTGTAATGTAACTTAATTATTTAAAAGTTTAAATAATATTTTAGAAGTTTGGTTTGTTTTTGTTTCGTAAGGTTAACTTCAAATATGAAAAGTTATTAAAAATTGATGTATAAAGTCAAAAATATTTTAGAGAACTTTGAAAACCAGCATGAAGACGTGTAAAAATAAATTTCCTATGGTTCTTCAAATTGTGCAGGTTTGTTTTTATTTTTACTGGCTTTGCTTTGTAAATAACGACTCAAATGGATGATTTTTTAAATAAATAAAGTGAAACCTGTGAAATGAGCATTTGTTCCGTTTTCAATTATATTACGAAAAATATTTCACTGAATTTAATTATCACAAACACTCATATCAAAAATGTTGTCCGGAATACTCAAAATGCATAAGCTTTGTATCATCAAAATGAAGTTTCATCAGAGTGTCAGGATAAAGTACTTGAAAAAGTTTTCCTTAAACTGCATTATTTGTGGTTGCACTACTGGCTCATGATTGGGCGTGAAAATTGTGGAGACGTAGAACTGTGAACAATGGCTTGAGAATATTTATTTTTTAGAAATAAAATGTTTTTTTTAATTGGGGTATTTTAAAAATGATATGTTTTCTTTTAGAAATTTCGGGATTTTTTTTGATTTGGGATTTTAAAAAATTTAAATTTTTTGGGGGAATATTTTTTACATTATTTTATCTGAGATTTTTAAAGTTAATTTTAAAAAAATATGTAATTTTGTGTAATATTTTTTGAAAAAATTTTCGACTTATTTTTTAATTTATTTAATTTTGTTAATTTTTGCTCAATTTAAAATAAATCAATTAACAATATACTTATGTATTTTTTTCATTTCCCGAAAATTCTTGGATTTTTCATAATGTTTAATTTTTGTTTGTTTTTAAATTTGATTAATCACCTGTTTCAGAATTTAATGTACATTTTATTTTGTTTAGTTACGTAGCATTTATTTTTCTGATGACTTATTTTTCAAATTAATTTAGAAATACTAAATGTTTTTCCTTTTGTATTTTTTTCACTCAGGAAGCTGCCGACATCCTAATAATCCAAGACAAAAGACTGAACGCCCCACGCGGCAAAAAGTATTTACAAGTCACCAAAAACCGGTACACCGGAGATTTGGGCATGTTCACCCTCGATTTCGACAGAGAGACACTCAGCTTTGCTCAAAAATCTCCAAAAACCCAATAAAATGTTTCCGTTGGCACCGCAGGTAAAGTTCACAGATCTCCAAATGGACAAGCAGTTATTCTCAACAGACCACCACCGCCCATGCAATCAACACCAACAATCCATCAAAGTCATTTAACAAAAAAGGAAGAATAAAAAAAGAAAAAATAGTTCAACAAGTTAATTGAGATTAAAAATTGATTTTTTGTAGTCATATAATTAATTAAAGAAAATTAACTAAATTAAATTAATTTTGTAATTTAAAAAACCCAATTCGTAAATTTTGTAGAAGTTCCTAAATAAAAAGTTATGATAGAAAATAATTTTTTTGTAAAATTTCGACGTCACTTGCATTAAAAATCTTGCATGCATTTTTTTCTTGAAAAACTTATTCAATGAATAGCCTATCTGTTTTTGTCACCTGATTTAGTAGATCATCTCAATTAATAAATTGAAAGCAGTTAATTTGTTACCTGTCTAATTGAAAGTTGCATTTAGTTATTTTTTAAATTCGTAACATTAAAATGGATGCATTTCGTTTGAAAAGGTTTTTGAATGCTGGATTCCGTGCCGCGTTTTTGTAGTTATTTTGCGGGAGGCTTTTAACTGTTGTGGGGAGCAGTTTCCCGATGACAATGTATCGGAACATGTGGACTGCCTTCTTTCTAGTTGAACTTCTATCCATGCCAATTAACAGATTTTATGTGAGTTCTCCTTAATTTAAAAAAAACATATGTTTCGTAATTATTCGACTATTTTGGTAACTAACTAATTAACTATTTATTTTTATTGGTTTTTTAAAGGCGGACAACATGATGGACAAAATCTTTGCGGTTATCAGTCAATTTTTCTACATGATCACGTTTGATGCTGATGTCCACGTCTACATGCTGATGAAGTTTGGAAGGTTTATGAATTTGCTCACTCGCTGCTATTCTGAGGACGCCGACATCATTGACCCATCTCGATTGATTAAATTAATAATCAGTTTATTATAAAAAGTGTCAATGTCAGCAATAAAAATTATCTGTTTGTTTTTAAATAACTAATTAATTGGTGTATTATTATAAAATGCGTTTATTGAAAATAATAACCAAATTGCATCATCATACTCCCAACGTGAAAGAATAACCATCCAATAGACATCCACCCACCCACGCAATTTAAAATACTAACAGTTCACCTGCGCCCCCGCAATTGAAATAATCAATATCATCGCCACCGTCCAATCATAATGTTAGGCATCTCATCCGCCCACGCAAAAAAAAAATTATACTCATTTCCTCACTTTTCCAGCGACCTCGACAGCATCTCCTGCAGCTTGCTCCTCCTTCAACTCTATTTCCAGTTTGATGTTCACATATGGAGTACAGATGGATTGTTGATCTTGCTGTGACCTGGCGGTGGGGAACATGTCTATTTGTCTTAATTGTCTCGGTAAGCTTGGTCAATTACCTTTGTTATAATGAGTGAGTTAATTAAGATGTGTTGCCATGTTATAATTTGGGGCAATATGAGATATCACATTTGCTACTGCTGCTCTTGATATCCCACTCAACATCATAAATCAGCAAGATCCGTACAAACGCGTTATTGTGATGGTGACGCCACAACCAATGATGGAATCTTAGCTTCAGGCTTCCTGATTGAACACACCACCCTCAATCCACATCCGGGAATCTCCGTTCCATCAAATCCCACTTTTGCCACCTCATATTACACCCTTAGATTTTTTTTTCGTACGTCAAGCACAAAGAAAATAAAACATTTTTGAGCGAGACTACACACTCAGTATTACATGCATGAGTGTGTGTCGCTATGTCACTTACGTATTTCCTAGTTACTACACTAAGCTACACCAATGTTCATGAGAGTGCATGAAAATGCATGCAAGATACTTCAAGGCTCTTCGAAATATTTTATGGGGTCGTTCATTTTACAAGACGAAAATTTTTACGAGACTTGTTTACTTGACATATATATACGAGTCCCCGTTTATAATACAATGCACAATGTATTAATTCTCTGAGTAAGCTTTTGAGTATGATTTGCTGTGTACGTACTGTATTCACGGCAGCTTGAGCAGCACTCTCGAATTTTGAGGGAGATTCACGGCAGCTTTGTTTCATAGGCAGCATGAACAACAGTAATAGTGTATTGCACATTCACAATGTAGCATGTCTAGCAAAGTAAATTGGATTTGTTTTTTGGGATATGGGGGTTTTAGAAAGTTGTTTTTCATTTGAGTAACGGACACGGAAAAGGGCTCAGGCCTGGCCATGCCTTGGCCTTGCTTGGCTTGGGTCACCATTTTGAGATTTTTGGTGAAACAAGAAAAGTTACACTGAAAGAATTTTTTTAGTCAATTTTAGAATTTATTTTGAGTGAATAAAATTCAAGTTAAAATATTAGATAGTTTTTTTGTTGAGCACGTTTTTATAAAAGTGTTTTACTTGACATGGTTTAATATATTT